>CAWUFW010018509.1:0-218757 GCA_963921515.1 Calotriton arnoldi
GGAAGCAGAGTCAAAAGGAAGGAAGCATGGGCATGCTGGGAAGGGGGGTGGAGGCAATAGCATGATGGGAGTCGTAGTCACAGACATTGCTCAGCCTCACAACTGGCCCATCAACACCACCCTGAACCATGCTCACATCACAGGGAGTGGAGAAGGACTCACAAGATGGCTGACACTGGCTACTGCTGTGGGGAGCACAAGGCCCTGCTGGCAACTGTGCAACAACAAACAGCAGGACACCACTGACTGACATCCTGAGAGACAACTTCCACTCCCTGCAATGCAAGCACAGTCCATGGTGGGATAACTGACTGGCTGGCTGGGTGGGAAGGAGGACTTGCAGCACTGACCATAGTC
Source organism: Calotriton arnoldi (assembly GCA_963921515.1). Lineage (NCBI taxonomy): Eukaryota > Metazoa > Chordata > Amphibia > Caudata > Salamandridae > Calotriton > Calotriton arnoldi. Next base: position 358 of record CAWUFW010018509.1, read on the forward strand.
ACAAGCACCTCCCCTCACACCCCCCCTCAACACAAACTCCACAGAACCCACCTGGTAGAATGCAATGCCCCCCATCCTAACACAAGATCCCACAAAGAACCACCACCCTGGGTTATGTTGTGTGAAGCACAGGGACACTCTTGGGACTTTTAGCCAAACAACTGCCAGGACAACACTCCCAGCCATCCTGTCAGCACAGCCAGCCCACCCCACAGGGAAGCAGAGTCAAAAGGAAGGAAGCATGGGCATGCTGGGAAGGGGGGTGGAGGCAATAGCATGATGGGAGTCGTAGTCACAGACATTGCTCAGCCTCACAACTGGCCCATCAACACCACCCTGAACCAGGCTCACATCACAGGGAGTGGATAAGGACACACAAGATGGCTGACACTGGCTACTGCTGTGGGGAGCGCAAGGCCCTGCTGGCAACTGTGCACCAACAAACAGCAGGACACCACTGACTGACATCCTGAGAGACAACTTCCACTCCCTGCAATGCAAGCACGTTCCATGGTGGGATAATTGACTGGCTGGCTGGGTGGGAAGGAGGACTTGCAGCACTGACCATAGTCACAAGCACCTCCCCCTCACACCCCCCTCAACACAAACTCCACAGAACCCACCTGGTAGAATGCAATGCCTCCCATCCTAACTCAAGATCCCACAAAGAACCACCACCCTGGGTTATGTTGTGTGAAGCACAGGGACACTCTTGGGACTGTTAGCCAAACAACTGCCAGGACAACACTCCCAGCCATCCTGTCAGCACAGCCAGCCCACCCCACAGGGAAGCAGAGTCAAAAGGAAGGAAGCATGGGCATGCTGGGAAGGGGGTGGAGGCAATAGCATGATGGGAGTCGTAGTCACAGACATTGCTCAGCCTCACAACTGGCCCATCAACACCACCCTGAACCATGCTCACATCACAGGGAGTGGAGAAGGACTCACAAGATGGCTGACACTGGCTACTGCTGTGGGGAGCACAAGGCCCTGCTGGCAACTGTGCACCAACAAAACAGCAGGACACCACTGACTGACATCCTGAGAGACAACTTCCACTCCCTGCAATGCAAGCACGTTCCATGGTGGGATAACTGACTGGCTGGCTGGGTGGGAAGGAGGACTTGCAGCACTGACCATAGTCACAAGCACCTCCCCTCACACCCCCCCTCAACACAAACTACTCAGAACCCACCTGGTAGAATGCAATGCCTCCCATCCTAACTCAAGATCCCACAAAGAACCACCACCCTGGGTTATGTTGTGTGAAGCACAGGGACACTCTTGGGACTGTTAGCCAAACAACTGCCAGGACAACACTCCCAGCCATCCTGTCAGCACAGCCAGCCCACCCCACAGGGAAGCAGAGTCAAAAGGAAGGAAGCATGGGCATGCTGGGAAGGGGGGTGGAGGGCAATAGCATGATGGGAGTCGTAGTCACAGACATTGCTCAGCCTCACAACTGGCCCATCAACACCACCCTGAACCAGGCTCACATCACAGGGAGTGGATAAGGACACACAAGATGGCTGACACTGGCTACTGCTGTGGGAGCACAAGGCCCTGCTGGCAACTGTGCACCAACAAACAGCAGGACACCACTGACTGACATCCTGAGAGACAACTTCCACTCCCTGCAATGCAAGCACGTTCCATGGTGGGATAACTGACTGGCTGGCTGGGTGGGAAGGAGGACTTGCAGCACTGACCATAGTCACAAGCACCTCCCCTCACACCCCCCTCAACACAAACTCCACAGAACCCACCTGGTAGAATGCAATGCCTCCCATCCTAACTCAAGATCCCACAAAGAACCACCACCCTGGGTTATGTTGTGTGAAGCACAGGGACACTCTTGGGACTCTTAGCCAAACAACTGCCAGGACAACACTCCCAGCCATCCTGTCAGCACAGCCAGCCCACCCCACAGGGAAGCAGAGTCAAAAGGAAGGAAGCATGGGCATGCTGGGAAGGGGGTGGAGGCAATAGCATGATGGGAGTCGTAGTCACAGACATTGCTCAGCCTCACAACTGGCCCATCAACACCACCCGGAACCATGCTCACATCACAGGGAGTGGAGAAGGACTCACAAGATGGCTGACACTGGCTACTGCTGTGGGGAGCACAAGGCCCTGCTGGCAACTGTGCAACAACAAACAGCAGGACACCACTGACTGACATCCTGAGAGACAACTTCCACTCCCTGCAATGCAAGCACAGTCCATGGTGGGATAACTGACTGGCTGGCTGGGTGGGAAGGAGGACTTGCAGCACTGACCATAGTCACAAGCACCTCCCCTCACACCCCCCTCAACACAAACTCCACAGAACCCACCTGGTAGAATGCAATGCCCCCCATCCTAACACAAGATCCCACAAAGAACCACCACCCTGGGTTATGTTGTGTGAAGCACAGGGACACTCTTGGGACTTTTAGCCAAACAACTGCCAGGACAACACTCCCAGCCATCCTGTCAGCACAGCCAGCCCACCCCACAGGGAAGCAGAGTCAAAAGGAAGGAAGCATGGGCATGCTGGGAAGGGGGGTGGAGGCAATAGCATGATGGGAGTCGTAGTCACAGACATTGCTCAGCCTCACAACTGGCCCATCAACACCACCCTGAACCAGGCTCACATCACAGGGAGTGGATAAGGACACACAAGATGGCTGACACTGGCTACTGCTGTGGGGAGCGCAAGGCCCTGCTGGCAACTGTGCACCAACAAACAGCAGGACACCACTGACTGACATCCTGAGAGACAACTTCCACTCCCTGCAATGCAAGCACGTTCCATGGTGGGATAATTGACTGGCTGGCTGGGTGGGAAGGAGGACTTGCAGCACTGACCATAGTCACAAGCACCTCCCTCACACCCCCCTCAACACAAACTCCACAGAACCCACCTGGTAGAATGCAATGCCTCCCATCCTAACTCAAGATCCCACAAAGAACCACCACCCTGGGTTATGTTGTGTGAAGCACAGGGACACTCTTGGGACTTTTAGCCAAACAACTGCCAGGACAACACTCCCAGCCATCCTGTCAGCACAGCCAGCCCACCCCACAGGGAAGCAGAGTCAAAAGGAAGGAAGCATGGGCATGCTGGGAAGGGGGTGGAGGCAATAGCATGATGGGAGTCGTAGTCACAGACATTGCTCAGCCTCACAACTGGCCCATCAACACCACCCTGAACCAGGCTCACATCACAGGGAGTGGATAAGGACACACAAGATGGCTGACACTGGCTACTGCTGTGGGGAGCGCAAGGCCCTGCTGGCAACTGTGCACCAACAAACAGCAGGACACCACTGACTGACATCCTGAGAGACAACTTCCACTCCCTGCAATGCAAGCACGTTCCATGGTGGGATAATTGACTGGCTGGCTGGGTGGGAAGGAGGACTTGCAGCACTGACCATAGTCACAAGCACCTCCCCTCACACCCCCCCTCAACACAAACTCCACAGAACCCACCTGGTAGAATGCAATGCCTCCCATCCTAACTCAAGATCCCACAAAGAACCACCACCCTGGGTTATGTTGTGTGAAGCACAGGGACACTCTTGGGACTCTTAGCCAAACAACTGCCAGGACAACACTCCCAGCCATCCTGTCAGCACAGCCAGCCCACCCCACAGGGAAGCAGAGTCAAAAGGAAGGAAGCATGGACATGCTGGGAAGGGGGGTGGAGGCAATAGCATGATGGGAGTCGTAGTCACAGACATTGCTCAGCCTCACAACTGGCCCATCAACACCACCCTGAACCATGCTCACATCACAGGGAGTGGAGAAGGACTCACAAGATGGCTGACACTGGCTACTGCTGTGGGGAGCACAAGGCCCTGCTGGCAACTGTGCACCAACAAACAGCAGGACACCACTGACTGACATCCTGAGAGACAACTTCCACTACCTGCAATGCAAGCACGTTCCATGGTGGGATAACTGACTGGCTGGCTGGGTGGGAAGGAGGACTTGCAGCACTGACCATAGTCACAAGCACCTCCCCTCACACCCCCCCTCAACACAAACTACTCAGAACCCACCTGGTAGAATGCAATGCCTCCCATCCTAACTCAAGATCCCACAAAGAACCACCACCCTGGGTTATGTTGTGTGGAAGCACAGGGACACTCTTGGGACTGTTAGCCAAACAACTGCCAGGACAACACTCCCAGCCATCCTGTCAGCACAGCCAGCCCACCCCACAGGGAAGCAGAGTCAAAAGGAAGGAAGCATGGGCATGCTGGGAAGGGGGTGGAGGCAATAGCATGATGGGAGTCGTAGTCACAGACATTGCTCAGCCTCACAACTGGCCCATCAACACCACCCCTGAACCAGGCTCACATCACAGGGAGTGGATAAGGACACACAAGATGGCTGACACTGGCTACTGCTGTGGGGAGCACAAAGCCCTGCTGGCAACTGTGCACCAACAAACAGCAGGACACCACTGACTGACATCCTGAGAGAGAACTTCCACTCCCTGCAATGCAAGCACGTTCCATGGTGGGATAACTGACTGGCTGGCTGGGTGGGAAGGAGGACTTGCAGCACTGACCATAGTCACAAGCACCTCCCCTCACACCCCCCCTCAACACAAACTCCACAGAACCCACCTGGTAGAATGCAATGCCTCCCATCCTAACACAAGATCCCACAAAGAACCACCACCCTGGGTTATGTTGTGTGAAGCACAGGGACACTCTTGGGACTCTTAGCCAAACAACTGCCAGGACAACACTCCCAGCCATCCTGTCAGCACAGCCAGCCCACCCCACAGGGAAGCAGAGTCAAAAGGAAGGAAGCATGGGCATGCTGGGAAGGGGGGTGGAGGCAATAGCATGATGGGAGTCGTAGTCACAGACATTGCTCAGCCTCACAACTGGCCCATCAACACCACCCTGAACCATGCTCACATCACAGGGAGTGGAGAAGGACTCACAAGATGGCTGACACTGGCTACTGCTGTGGGGAGCACAAGGCCCTGCTGGCAACTGTGCACCAACAAACAGCAGGACACCACTGACTGACATCCTGAGAGACAACTTCCACTCCCTGCAATGCAAGCACAGTCCATGGTGGGATAACTGACTGGCTGGCTGGGTGGGAAGGAGGACTTGCAGCACTGACCATAGTCACAAGCACCTCCCCTCACACCCCCCTCAACACAAACTCCACAGAACCCACCTGGTAGAATGCAATGCCTCCCATCCTAACACAAGATCCCACAAAGAACCACCACCCTGGGTTATGTTGTGTGAAGCACAGGGACACTCTTGGGACTTTTAGCCAAACAACTGCCAGGACAACACTCCCAGCCATCCTGTCAGCACAGCCAGCCCACCCCACAGGGAAGCAGAGTCAAAGGAAGGAAGCATGGGCATGCTGGGAAGGGGGTGGAGGCAATAGCATGATGGGAGTCGTAGTCACAGACATTGCTCAGCCTCACAACTGGCCCATCAACACCACCCTGAACCAGGCTCACATCACAGGGAGTGGATAAGGACACACAAGATGGCTGACACTGGCTACTGCTGTGGGGAGCACAAGGCCCTGCTGGCAACTGTGCACCAACAAACAGCAGGACACCACTGACTGACATCCTGAGAGACAACTTCCACTCCCTGCAATGCAAGCACGTTCCATGGTGGGATAACTGACTGGCTGGCTGGGTGGGAAGGAGGACTTGCAGCACTGACCATAGTCACAAGCACCTCCCCTCACACCCCCTCAACACAAACTCCACAGAACCCACCTGGTAGAATGCAATGCCTCCCATCCTAACTCAAGATCCCACAAAGAACCACCACCCTGGGTTATGTTGTGTGAAGCACAGGGACACTCTTGGGACTGTTAGCCAAACAACTGCCAGGACAACACTCCCAGCCATCCTGTCAGCACAGCCAGCCCACCCCACAGGGAAGCAGAGTCAAAAGGAAGGAAGCATGGGCATGCTGGGAAGGGGGGTGGAGGCAATAGCATGATGGGAGTCGTAGTCACAGACATTGCTCAGCCTCACAACTGGCCCATCAACACCACCCTGAACCATGCTCACATCACAGGGAGTGGAGAAGGACTCACAAGATGGCTGACACTGGCTACTGCTGTGGGGAGCACAAGGCCCTGCTGGCAACTGTGCACCAACAAACAGCAGGACACCACTGACTGACATCCTGAGAGACAACTTCCACTCCCTGCAATGCAAGCACGTTCCATGGTGGGATAACTGACTGGCTGGCTGGGTGGGAAGGAGGACTTGCAGCACTGACCATAGTCACAAGCACCTCCCCTCACACCCCCCTCAACACAAACTCCACAGAACCCACCTGGTAGAATGCAATGCCTCCCATCCTAACTCAAGATCCCACAAAGAACCACCACCCTGGGTTATGTTGTGTGAAGCACAGGGACACTCTTGGGACTGTTAGCCAAACAACTGCCAGGACAACACTCCCAGCCATCCTGTCAGCACAGCCAGCCCACCCCACAGGGAAGCAGAGTCAAAAGGAAGGAAGCATGGGCATGCTGGGAAGGGGGTGGAGGCAATAGCATGATGGGAGTCGTAGTCACAGCTCTACATCCCCCACCACATGGCCCAGCAAGCTCACACTCACGCATGCACATCCCACAGAGAGTGGAAAGGCCCATCAAAGATGTCTGACACTGTTGCTGTGTCGTGGGGAGCACAAGGGCATGCTGGGAACTGCACACCAACCAACAGCAGGACACCATTGTCAGCCATCTTGCCATTGCTCACACACCCACACATACTGAACTCCCCACAAAAGCAAGTAAGTTTGGGAATGCTGGCAAGTGGGGTGGAGGCAATAGCATGATGGGAGTGGCAGTCACTGATATTGGTCACCCCCACAACTGTCCCATCAACACCACCCTGAACCATGCTCACATCACAGGGAGTGGAGAAGGACTCACAAGATGGCTGACACTGGCTACTGCTGTGGGGAGCACAAGGCCCTGCTGGCAACTGTGCAACAACAAACAGCAGGACACCACTGACTGACATCCTGAGAGACAACTTCCACTCCCTGCAATGCAAGCACAGTCCATGGTGGGATAACTGACTGGCTGGGTGGGTGGGAAGGAGGGCCGGCTGTCAACCAAACACAACCAATGCAGACCATGTTCACACCCCAAAAAATACATAGAAATGCCCAAATAATGCAGGACAATGTGCCACACCAATATCAACCCCTGACTGTGACGACTTAGGACAATGCAATGTACAGGCCCGCACCCAGAGGCACAGTCACAACTGTCATGTGTGTCAACCATTGATGCCTGCAGAAACATAACATACATTGTGTGTGTCTCCCAAAAACAGGTGATGATGGGGACACAGCAGCAGACGCTGAGGCCAGTCCCAGTCCCAGGCTCAAGAGGATGCGGAGCTCACTGGCGTCGTACAGCCTCTGCCCTCCTCGGACGAAGAAGACCAACCTGGCACATCCGGTGCAAGTCTACATGCAGCACCAGCAGGACCACCAGCTGCAGCACCAGCAGGACCACCAGCTGCACCCCCTGCACCCACCCCTCCAACGACTGTCACCACAAATACCATCCCTGCCGACATGGACAGAACAAGGAGCAACACCAGCACAGGGACCCTGGACCAACCTGGGGCCATGGACACCACCACCACCACCAACCCCCAAGGTGGACCAGGGTCATCTGTGCGTGCCACTGCACGCACTGCACATGTCAGCAGGGGTGGTGGGAGGGGTGGGAGACAGAGGTCGCTGCTTGCAGAGGTTGCTGGTGTGCATGATGACCCACAACTGGTACGCATAGCTGATGCGTACCAGTCCAGCACCGGAGACCTCAGCCAGGTAGTGGGGCTCCTCAGAGACATGAAACAGCAGCAGGCTGCCCATCATGCCCGCTTGGACTCTCACATGTCCCACGTGGAGTCACACATGTCCCGCGTGGACTCACACATGTCCCGCGTGGAGTCCAAGTGGGATGCACTGCATGAGATGACGGCGGTGCACAGGGACATTTTACAATGCCTCCGCCAGATGAACAGCAACCAGTCCACACCTCCCTGTGTGCCAACAACATCTGGTGCTGCCCAAACTGCAACTGCCACAGGGAGGGAGGATGACTCTGGCGGAGAGTCCCCTGCACCGCAGCAGCCTGTACTTGAGGGCCCCCCCAAGAAGAGGGGTCGTCCGAAGAGGGGCAAGTGAGAGGCCGATGGCCAAGCGCAACTCCCAGGAAGCCTGAACCTGTTCTGGATGTTCACCTTTGTGCACAGACTGTTCACCCTGTTGACGGCAACACTACTCCCACACATTGCATGGGGAGTACAAGTTGGACCAATGTGTCAGACAACTGTGGCCCCGATACTGGGGATTCTGTCTACCAGGACTTCCAATTCACCTAGGAACTTCTGATTGCAAGATTTATGTACAGCACTACCCATCCTATGCACTATTCACACAAATGTATCACAATAAACACACTAATACACCATACTTGCCTCTGTTGTGATTCCAACGTGGGTGCTGTTATGGGGATGATGAACTGCAAAATTACACTGTGTATGCGAACTGCAACAGCAAGTACAACACAGGCATTTGAGTAAAGGCAACGTGACACATATGAGGGAGACACACCACCAGGGCTACACAACACATACACACCTAGGCCATCTGACTCATTGCCTACACTGATGTTGCCAGGGAAGACGGTGCAATGCACAGACACCACACCCATTCCCAGTTGTAGTCAAGTAGCCCACAGGTGCAGTAAGCAAATGGCAGTCAAATGTGTGACCACAGACAACGCACATCACAAAGTGAAGCACAGGTTTATTACACAGTTGCAACATGTCGTAACCACTACAGATGCAAGGTAATCCCACCTGGCAGCGGGCACACAGTCAACAACTGTAGACGGAAGGAAGTCCATGGGTGTGGCGCACATCACCTGTAGGGACACAACAGCTACCAGCCTGGAAGTGCAATCACATCGTCGGTGGACACAGTTGACCAAACGAATCTGAAAGTACCCTGTGAAGGACAGAAATGACACACAGTCAAAAGCAATGGAGTACAGGACAGAACAGCAAAACTCATGCACAACACATGTTACAAGATACCCACCCAGAACCAAGTTAGCATGTCAACACTGTTGGGGAGTACAGCCCACCTGTAAGCACACATCGCAACACACATCCAGTCAAGTAGCCCATGGACACACTCCAACAGCACCAGAGCACCACCTACACATATCATGCCAACTCACATCATTGACATGACACCTCAGGATACTCACATTCAGCTAAAGAAGTTGGTGATGAGCTGTGTGCGGACATCACCCTCATCATCATCATCATCGTCACTGGCATCGTGGTCCAGGCCAGGATCCTCCACAGGTGGCGGATGTTGGTCATTGTCATCCTGGATGAGAGGCAACTCCTTCCGCACTGCCAGGTTGTGGAGCATGCAGCAGACGATGATAATCTTGCACACTTTCGCAGGGGCATATGGGAGGGACCCTCCGGTCTTGTCCAGGCAGCGGAAGCGGCTCTTCAGGAGACCAAATGTCCGCTCAATAACTCTCCTGGTCCGACCATGTGCCTCATTGTAGCGCATCTGGGCTGGTGTCACAGGGTTCCTGAGGGGTGTCAGCAACCACGGCATGTTGGGGTATCCCGAGTCACCTACGGACAGACAAGTGCACATTAGCTGACTTGGAAAAGTGGGCGGAATACTACAGATCAGATCACACACAATGGCACAAAGTCAGTACACACCGACAAGCCAGGCACGCTGGTTCTGCATCTGTGCCATCATCCTGGGGATGCGACTACTCCTCATCACAAAGGCATCGTGTGCTGAACCAGGGAAACGGGCACACACATGTGTGATGGTCATGTCTGCAAGACACACCACCAGTGCATTGACCGAGTGGTAGTGCTTGCGGTTCCTGTAGGCCTGCTCCTGGGCCTGTGGTGGTACCAAAGCCACATGTGTCCCATCAATGGAGCCAATGACATGCGGCATCCTCCCCAGGGCATAAAAGTCACTCTTCACGTCAGTGAGTCGTCGCAGTCTTGGGAAATAGATGTACCGGTTCAGGAATAGCAACATTGCCGCCAAAACATCGCGGAGCACACGGCTCAACATGGTCTGTGACATCCCACCAGCAGTCGCCACAGTATGTTGGAAGGTACCGGTGGCAAAGAAGTGTAGGGCTGCCATCACCTTCACCTTGGGGGTCAGCGCTGTAGGATACGGCCGGCCAGGCTGCAAATGTGGGGACAACTGCACTGCCAAATCCTCAATCAGCTGCCTGGTGAAGCGGTACCGTCGGATGCTGTCCCGTTCCACCATCGTTGCCAGGTCTGGGAATGGTCGATGGACAGCAGGAGCCCTGCAGTGCAGAGGAGAAGTAAGCAAGATTGTCAGTCACCCCACATATGCGGCATTGAACACACTCAATATCCCAACATACATCATTATGAGGCACAACTACATGAAGTGTGCAGTTCCGTAAGGACATGTATGGTACATACATGGCCAACATCTGTCAACACGGTCCAACAGGTGGCATCAATTAGTCCCAGGTTGGCCCATTGGATATCATGAGGCCGTGTCACAGTTCCCATCTCCTGCTGCCGTGTCACAATCACCCCCACAGTGACATGTGAGGACAGATGTGCCCCAGGCACCACAGCTCAACGACAGGTACATTCCCAGGGACCCTGTATTGCCACATGGACACTGGCATTACATGGAGTATCATGTATACACCACAGCAAAACAACCATGACCCCCACAGGTAGTGGTCCCACTTGCCACGGCAGGACAGACATGGACGTCTGTGACACACACACGCACAACATCAAAGTCCATGCACACACAACGTGGATGTGGAGACTGTCTCCCATTGTGCACATGAAATCAGAGACATTGTAAACACTACATGCACAAAGACTGTGGAGGACCATCACTATTGTGCCACTGGGACACCCTGGCTCAAACATACCGTCCCACATGGGACTCACGGGGTATGTGACATGACATACACATACACCACCGTGAAATGTGACCATGGCACATGCACAGATATGAACAGTTGCACATCACAGTGGTCATGTACACGTAACACCCAGGATCCTGTCCCCATGAACACGTGCACAGCCTGGGGGTGGCTTACCACAGGTGACACCCACAGGACAACATGTACACCAACATACACACAATAGGAAATGCAGCCTTACATGCCTTATGATAAAGTTTGGACAGGCTGTCGTGATGTAGGTGTGCCCCTCACTCCCTGGGAGCTATCTGTGGCTGGCATATGTCCATCTGAGACAGGCATGCTGACATATGCCAGTCACATGTACAGTGATGCGTTGAACTGCAATGGACCGATCGGTGCCCCGGCCGGCCCATTGCATTCAATGTGTGCGGGTACGCGTTGTTCCCCTGTACGCGTTGTACCCCTGTACGCGTTGTACTGCAATGGACCGATCGGTGCCCCCGACCGGCCCATTGCATTCAATGTGTGCGGGTACGCGTTGTACCCTGTACGCGTTGTACCCCTGTACGCGTTGTACTGCAATGGACCGATCGGTGCCCCCGGCCGGCCCATTGCATTCAATGTGTGCGGGCACGCGTTGTTCCGCTGTACGCGTTGTACCTCTGTACGCGTTGTACTGCAATGGACCGATCGGTGCCCCGGCCGGCCCATTGCATTCAATGTGTGCGAGTACGCGTTGTACTCCTGTACGCGTTGTACCCTGTACGCGTTGTACTGCAATGGACCGATCGGTGCCCCCGGCCGGCCCATTGCATTCAATGTGCGAGTGCGCGTTGTACCCCTGTATGCGTTGTACCCTGTACGCGTTGTACTGCAATGGACCGATCGGTGCCCCGGCCGGCCCATTGCATTCAATGTGCGGGTACACGTTGTACCTATGCGCATTGTACCCCTGTACGCGTTGCACTGCAATGGACCGATCGGTGCCCCCGGCCGGCCCATTGCATTCAATGTGTCGGGTACGCGTTGTACCCTGTAGCGTTGCACTGCAATGGACCGATCGGTGCCCCGGCCGGCCCATTGCATTCAATGTGTGCGGGTGCGCGTTGTACCCCTGTGCGCGTTGCACTGCAATGGACCGATCGGTGCCCCGGCCGCCCATTGCATTCAATGTGTGCGGGTACGCGTTAGTACCCCTGTACGCGTTGTACCGCAATGGACCGATCGGTGCGCACCCATTGACAATGGCCTTGCCTGGCAACGGACGCGTTTTTGAATTTCGAACGAGTCGGTTGCTGGAAATTCAGTTGGTCACCCACAACAATGTTGCAAAATCATGTATGTCATGAAGTTGAAGATTTGAAGGATGCTGTGGGCGTGTTTTGGTGCTGCTATTCCATGGATTGGCCAGATTCAGAAGATGCAAACGACTTGGACCTATCACTTTGGACACAAGGGACAGTATCTGCCTCTCCAGCACATATATATTGCTGGCTGTTCCCCTGAGAGCTCACTTGCCTGCACTACATGCTCCAGGACGACATCTGCCACTGCACTGCTGCTGTCTCTGCCCCTCTGGACCCTGCAATGGCACGTACTGTGGAGAGAGCCCCAGCCTTCAGCCTTGAGGAGAACCAGGCCCTGCTGGACAGCCTACTTCCACAGTACAGCAAGCTGTATGGGACACCAGGGGAGCAGGTGAGTGTTCTGTGCACTGCCTTTCTGAATGTGCATATTGTCTGACTAGCAAGGCTGAAAGTCTGCACGCCACTGGCTAGCAGGCTCACTGAGTAGTTGTCACCCCCCATAGTGTGTAGTGACATGCACTGGACAGGTATGGTGCAGTGACAGTGCATTTGAACAAGGTTTTACTTCCCATGCAATGATACCATGTAGTGACGTCTGGCAAACTGTCCATGGGCAGCTTTGCACTGCCTGTGTACATCATGTGCCCCTGTGATTGAGACATGTATATACAACTGTGTCATGCACGGATATGTTGCATGTGTAGTAATGGCCTTTTCACTTTGTCATCCTGACAGGTTAATGCCCATCGGAAGCAGGAGATCTGGAAGGACATCGTCCGGGCTGTCCGGTCCGTGGGGGTCTACAAGCGCCGGATCCGCAACTGCCAGAAGAGGTGGCAGGACCTTCGGGGCTGGACCCGGAGGATTGCACGGGTCCAGCTGAAGCTGTCGCCTCCTCGCAGGAGGGGCGGAACACGGACCCTGACCCCCACATGCTCCAGATCCTGGCGGTGGTGTTTCCAGACCTGGATGGGCAGCTGAAGGCCAGACAGCAGCAAGGAGGGGGTGAGTCAAAGACTGCACTGTGAACTCTGTATTACATGCTTTGTGCCCTCCTCTGGCCTGGTTCAACTGCCACAGTGCAGCAGTCATGTTGTCCAGGAGCCATGTCCCTCTATTGTGCACTGCCCACTGCTCATCTGATACCCAGGTGTGGCCCTTACATTCAGGGAATTGTGTCACTTGGGACTGTGTCCTTGCAGTTTGCTTCACTAAAGGTGGGGGACAGCATCTGTTTCCCTAACTCTGTTGTGGGCATCATGGGTGGGTCCATTGTTCACACTACGCCTGTGTTCGGACATGTAATCTGCGTGTTGCTTTGATATGCGGTCCACTTGCTGAGCTGAGCCACCACATGTGCCTGGGGTATGTGGCACACGCCCATGCAGCGGGTGGGAACAATGTTTGGGCCCCAGGAGTGTGCAGATTACGTGTGTCACACATACATAGCCAGCTATCCACTGTCCAGGGCTCATCCCTCATTCATGTGGAGCAGGACAGTCATGCCTACTCCAGGCCATGCAATGCACTCTGTACTCCCACTCCCGTGTATCAGCTGACACATTGTGCGCAGTGATTTGACCCCTCAGGTGTCTGCCTCTGTGTCAGTGTGCTGTGGATTAGTTGCCAGGACTGCTGGGGTGTTTCTTGGTAGGGGCTCAGCATGCCCCTGGAGATGTGACCATAGGAGACGATACTTGTGTGTCACATAGGTGTTTGATCAGCTGCCCGTGCAGACTGGGGTATGCGAATGTGAAGTTCAGGCAGCTGTTCCCCATTCACAGCAGATTGTGAGGGGCTCAGGTTCAGAGGGTAGTGTCACAGGTCTCCCATATGTCCAATAGGTATGACCTGGACAGATGAGGGTTAAGATGATGTGTTGTGTGGGGGATGTACATGTGCACTTGTGCAGCTCCAGGACTTGCATTCCCCATGACCTACTATTGTGACACAGTGCATAGTGTTGTTGTCTGGCTGCCAAGTCATACATCACTGAGACAGTGATGTATGACTTAGCAGTCATGCCTCTGCCATGGCATGTGTCTACTTATTGGTGATCCTGCAGGGGAGTGACATGTGCTACATGCACACCATTGTGGCGATGGCTATCAGGACATGGGTGCATCATGGTGTCTGTCGCTGGTATGCATCACATGCATTTCCTATTTGACTCTGGGCATCCCTTTCATCCGGAAACCTGTACTGACTCAGTGGCAAGAGCTGTGATGTGTGCATGTCCACATGCCACACCGTGTCCTCTGCACTGTCCAACTACTGTGTACTTGGTGCATGTGTCCACACTGGGGTGTTGCAATCCAACAGACACCAGACAGATGGGTGCAAGGCCATGTGGCATGTGAGTGCCATGGTTGGCATCAGACTGACAATTGGCTTCTCCTGTTCAGTTAGGGCACTTTTAGCAATGTACAACTAATGATGACAGGGCTTGCTCTGTAATGTGCTGTGCTCACAGTGGTGTGTGCGTTTGGTGCAGGTGACTGATGTCTGTCTGTTTCCCCATTGTTTGCAGATACATCCACGGCCACGGAAGGGGACAGCTCCACGGACCAGGAGGAGCCAGAGAGCCAGACTGGGTCAGCAGCCGAGCAGTGGTCGGAGGGACCCAGTGGCACGGAGGGCGAGGGAGCCACACCGAGGAGTCCTCAGCACCATCCACCTCAGCTGAGGACCAGAGCAACTCGGAGGATGACTCCCTTATGGAGGCGGGTGTCAGCAGCCACCACACCCCAGCTAGTGTTGCTGTCCCCGCCACCACCAGCACCACCACTGCCCTCCCATCGGCTCCCATTCCCCAGGTCCGTGGAGGCTCCCATGTTCGGGAGCGTGTCTCCTTTGGGCCAGGCACCGCACCCCCTGCCCCTGTGTCCCCTGCTGCCCTGAGTGAGGAGTCTGTGTACCTCCTTCGCCAGCTCCATGTAGGGCAGACAGCCATGCTGAGTGTCCTCCATGCGCACACCGCTCTGTTGACTCAGCTGGTGTCGTTCATGGAGGGCATCTCATCGGGCATGTCTGACCTACAGAGGGGCAATAGGTCCATGGACTCCTCCCTGACGGCAGCAGTGTCCCTCCTCAGACAGTCCCTCACCCCTCCTGCCTCTGCTCCATCCACACTCCCCAGCACCTTACCCGTCCCAAGCACATCACACCGGCACAGGCACACACCAGCACACACACGTCCAGCACACAGACACACACGCCACAAACAAAATGCACACGCACGCACAGTCAGGGGACTGAAACCAGACTCACAGGGGATGGGGCCCTGGTACACACACACGCATCCACGGGCACTGCGCAGTCCTCAGTTGCCTCTCCCTCCAAAACACCCTCCCTTGCCTCACCTGCAACCCCAAAGACCCAGCGCCTCTTCCTCAGTGACCTCAGGCCTCTTCCCCTCCGATCCAGCTGCTCCAGCATCCAGGGGGAAGAGGAAGCCCCCACACGGAGCAGAGTGCCCCTCACCCCCGGACACCCTCCCCCAGGCGCAGACAGACTGAGGCCCCCACCCGCAAGTCCCCCGGAGTGGTAAGAGCAAGACCCCGCCGCCGCCCTGCAGCTCAAGCACCAGGTCTCCTTCCTCCATCCCTCAGGCCCCCACTCCACAGGTGCCCCCACCACACCCTGCCCCAGGTTCCCCCACCCACAGATATACCATCCCCAAGAGGATCCGGCCTTCTCCCCCTGGCACTTGCTCTCCCGGCACCACACCCCCGCTGCGCTTGTCTGTGCCACTGATGTGGTGAGGGTGTCCTCCCCCTCTGTCCAGCCCACCTTGCCTGTTCCCCATTCTCCTCCCCTGGTGGTAGGCACTGCAGTGGAGTCCACTACCACCCTGTCTGACTTGGGCACTGCAGTGGCGGACCTGTCCACTCCATCTGCAGGGTCCACTGCAGTCGTGCCGGCACCCACAACATCTGAGTCATGCCCCCCAGTTGTGCCGGCACACACCATGTCAGACACCTCCACTGCAGTTGTCAGTGGCTCTCCAGCACCCACCACCCCTTCCCTGCTTCCTCCTGGTGAGCCCTGATCCTGTCCCTGCGGTGCCTGGCCTACCCCCCGGTTGCCCCTCCTAGTGGATTGTCCCTGGTTTTGTGCAGGCATGCGTAGGGTGACATCTGCCACTGTCACCCTGTTTGGACTTTTACAATGGACTGGCCATTGGCCTTTGTGTTTTTTCTGGACTTTGTTTTCATTCCACACATATGCTGAATAAAGCAACTTTCTGTTCTCTAGTGCTTATGCTTCTGATGTACATGTTGTTGATGATGCTAACCATGCCCTTGCTGCAGTGATGGTGATATTTGGTCTCATGATAATGAAGTGTTACTGTGCAGGAACCCATGTGGTCCAGGGGGAATGTGTCCTATCCTGTGGTGTATCCATGTCATCCATAGCAGCATCTGAGGGTGTCATGTGTTCAGTATTTGGCAATGGGATTTCCTACTTAGATTAGCTATTTCACATCTGTGGCTTCCACCCCTGCACATCTGTTGTGCCTGCCATTGTTCAATTCGTCTACTTCCCTGACCGTGTGGCCATCTCCACTGGACATGCAGGTTTGGGCATCAATGGGGAAGGACTCATCTGTGTTGTCAGTGCAACATTGCTATACAAGTGTGTTGGATCTGTGCTGATGATTCCGTTGGCACTTCCATGACCAGGCTGATGTTACGGGAGCCCTCATTTGGTGCTAATTGTTGATTGTGTGACCAAGTGCTCAGCTGACATGATGGGGCCCTACTGAGGCAACATATGGCACAGCTTTCCTCACACAGGAGTGGAGTCCCCTCATGGCAGTGTGTACTCCTGTGACATTGCCTGCGCCCAAGGTGTGTGTTGTATGTGCATGTCTGTGTGTTCACTTCCGTTTAGCTGTGCATGCTGTGATCCCTAGTGTTGTACCTGTTTGTGATGCTAGCTGAGTTGACCTATGTTCCCCCAAAGTCTTCTCCCTGGGTTCTCTGTGATGTGGGTGCATGGCACATTACTGGTCATCAGGGTGTCACCCATAGGTGTGTTTGCTGTCAGGGCTGAGTTTGTGTGCAGACGCAGATGGGTCACAGTCAGGTTTCCCCTTGGCACTTGTTGTTTGCCCCTGTCATGTGATTTCCAGTTTGTGTTATCTTTCAGTGATTGTGACACGTTGTGTGTGTGACTGCTGGCACTCCTCAGGGTCCGGGCTGCAATGTTGGTTGTTGTCTATGTGTGTTCTTTGTGGGTGACCTTGGCTTCTTCATTGGTGTGTGACTGTGGATGGGATCCCATTGGTTGGTGTGGTATTGCCGTCATGTCCATGTACAGCGTAGTGTGCAGTGTGTCAGACATTCAGGAGTCTTGTTGAGTGGCCATGTGTGATGTGTTTCTGCACCTTGGTTCCCACCCACCACCCTGGAATAGTCATGGGTGCATGTGCAATGTCACCAGTGCATGTGTACTTCACTGCTGCACATTGTTGGAGGTCGAGGGGTGTGGTGTTGAGTGTGTGCAGATGAGAGTTGTTGCCCGGCTAGGCCCCTGCCTCCATGTTGGCCTTGGCTTACTGGCCATGCTGATTGATCTGTGCTTGTGTAGGTGTGATGGTAGTTAGTTGCTCAGGACACATGACTGTGGTTCACAGTGTGAACCACATTTAGCTTTGTCATCACAGTGGGATTGTAATGCAGCCCAGGGTCACCACATTGTGGGGGCCCTGGGGGTGGTGCTGTGGTGTGTCTGTGTCTTGCTGTGTCAGTTGCTGTCCCTACGTGCCTGTGTGACATGTGTGATTTGTGCTCCCTCTCATCTGACAATGCCTGCTTGCCCACATAAGGGATTTGGATCCATGAGTTACCTTTGTGTGGCACTGTATGCACATCTGTATGATTGGTATTCAGGTCTCCTCATGTGTTGTGTGGTTGCCTGGGGACACTGGCACCCCCCTCACCTGTTGTGTATGATGTGCAGTGTGGGTCTGCCTGTTTGTGTTTGTGCATCTGCACCACTGCATTGGCATATCTTGGGTGTGCCATTGGCTGTATGTAGTTTGGTGGGTTTCCCCTGCTGTCCCTGGGACTCCTAGGTCATCG
The DNA here is from genome assembly GCA_963921515.1 of Calotriton arnoldi. NCBI lineage: Eukaryota > Metazoa > Chordata > Amphibia > Caudata > Salamandridae > Calotriton > Calotriton arnoldi. The sequence continues at coordinate 18,770 of CAWUFW010018509.1, forward strand.
GTCAGCACAATGATCATGGTTTGTGTGTCCCATTGCTGCCATGGTATGGTATCTGTTCACCTCACATCTGCAGTCTCCACAGGGTATCTGCATTTGTGTGCCCATTGGTGCAAATATGTGGGTCTGCATTCTGATGGTCACTTCTGTCATTGTGTCATTGATGAATGTTGACGGTGTCAGCCCCCATGGGTGTTGTTTGTCTACACATGGCCAAAGGTATGTCTTATTTGCACTGCAGTATTTGGCTCACCCAATTTATGTTGCAATGGGACACATACACTACTTTGCCACTGATGTGTTTTTTGTTCTGTGACCAGGAATCATCCATGCAGTTTGGCAGTTGCACCTCTTTCTTTGTCAACACTTACCTTTTGGTCACTGTGATGATGGGGGTTTGGACCCCATTGCCACAATGTTCAAAATGTGCTTCAGCTATGGACCCCACACTTACATTTTGGTCACTGTGATGATGGGGGTTTGGACCCCATTGCCACAATGTTCAAAATGTGCTTCAGCTATGGACCCCACACTTACCTTTTGGTCACTGTGGTGATGGGGGTTTAGACCCCATTGCCACAATGGTCATGGCCTGCTTGCATTGTGGGTGCCACACACATATATGTGTGGCACATGTGCTAGGGGGTCACATTGTATGTTCAAAGTCATGTTCGGTGTTGTAGGCATTTGACACAGTCTACACATGCTTGTCATGGTGTTGGGGGGATGTCTTCTTCTTGCATTCCCTATGTTGTGGTGTGCTGGTTGTGTCATGCATTGTCCATCCTATGAGTGGGGGTGGTAGTAGTGGTTGGCATCCAGCCCCCCCTGGCTAAGGGTGGTAGTAGTGGTGGGCATCCAGCCCCCCCTGGCTCAGGATGGTAGTAGTGGTAGGCATCCAGCCCCCCTGGGTGAGGGTGGTAGTAGTGGTAGGCATCCAGCCCCCCTGGCTAAGGGTGGTAGGTAGGCATCCAGCCCCCCTGGGTGAGGGTGGTAGTAGTGGTAGGCATCCAGCCCCCCTGGCTAAGGGTGGTGGTAGTGGTAGGCATCCAGCCCCCCTGGGTGAGGGTGGTAGTAGTGGTAGGCATCCAGCCCCCCTGGCTAAGGGTGGTGGTAGGCATCCAGCCCCCCTGGCTAAGGGTGGTGGTAGGCATCCAGCCCCCCCGGGGTGTGGGTGGTAGTAGTGGTAGGCATCCAGCCCCCCTGGCTGAGGGTGGTAGTAGTGGTAGGCATCCAGCCCCCCCTGGGTGAGGGTGGTAGTAGTGGTAGGCATCCAGCCCCCCCTGGGTGAGGGTGGTAGTAGTGGTAGGCATCCAGCCCCCCTGGCTCAGGGTGGTAGTAGTGGTAGGCATCCAGCCCCCCTGGGTGAGGGTGGTAGTAGTGGTAGGCATCCAGCCCCCCTGGCTAAGGGTGGTGGTAGGCATCCAGCCCCCCTGGGTGTGGGTGGTAGTAGTGGTAGGCATCCAGCCCCCCCTGGGTGAGGGTGGTAGTAGTGGTAGGCATCCAGCCCCCCCTGGGTGTGGGTGGTAGTAGTGGTAGGCATCCAGCCCCCCCTGGCTCAGGGTGGTAGTAGTGGTGGGCATCCAGCCCCCCCTGGCTCAGGGTGGTGGTAGGCATCCAGCCCCCCCTGGCTAAGGGTGGTGGTAGGCATCCAGCCCCCCCTGGGTGTGGGTGGTAGTAGTGGTAGGCATCCAGCCCCCCCTGGGTGAGGGTGGTAGTAGTGGTAGGCATCCAGCCCCCCTGGCTAAGGGTGGTGGTAGAGCATCCAGCCCCCCTGGGTGAGGGTGGTAGTAGTGGTAGGCATCCAGCCCCCTGGCTAAGGGTGATGGTAGGCATCCAGCCCCCCCTGGGTGTGGGTGGTAGTAGTGGTAGGCATCCAGCCCCCCCTGGGTGAGGGTGGTAGTAGTGGTAGGCATCCAGCCCCCCCTGGCTGAGGGTGGTAGTAGTGGTAGGCATCCAGTCCCCCCTGGGTGAGGGTGGTAGTAGTGGTAGGCATCCAGCCCCCCCTGGGTGTGGGTGGTAGTAGTGGTAGGCATCCAGCCCCCCCTGGCTCAGGGTGGTAGTAGTGGTGGGCATCCAGCCCCCCCTGGCTCAGGGTGGTGGTAGGCATCCTGCCCCCCCTGGGTAGGGGTGGTGGTGTGCATTCAGGCCCCTGTGTGCATATGTGGCATTGGTGATGGGCATCCCGCCTCTATGGTGCTGCTGTTGCTGGTGTAAGTATATTCTGCATCCCTCTGTGTGTGTGTGATGTGTCGTGTACGTGTTGTATGTGTTTTGTGGTTGGTGTCTGACTTACCTTCTGCGCCGTACGCGTCCGTGCCTGTTCCGGTAGTAAATGTAGAATATTGGTATGATAGGGACGAAGGGATTCACGGTTGGTTCGTGTCGTTCGTCCTTCTCGTTGCTTCGCGTCGTCCTCGTCGCTTCGCGTCGTCCTCGTCGCTGGCGTGTTCGTCTCGTAGCCGTGGATCGTATTGTGGCGCGAATCGGAGCTTATGTGCGCCTCTCCCGGATGCTTTGACGTGCCGTGCGTAGCGACGGGTTCGGCGCGTACGGAAAGCGCATCGTACTTGTTCGGCCGGACGGGGCTGCATTTTCCCTTCCGTGCGACTCGATTCAGCGTTTCCGGATTCGCCTCGGTCGGGGAACAGGACCTGGTTTGGGTGAGTAGGGCTCGGCCGGATTCTGTGCTGTTGTGCGCATCGTACTTACTCGTTCGGTGTGCTGTACGGATCGGTCGGGAAACAGGCTTTCGCATGGCTTTTTTCCCGACCGAATGGTATTGGGTGCGCCTCCGACCGAGATCGGAATCGGCCCCGTAATCTTTCCACTTCCTGCAAAAACACTTTTTATTAAATTTAGATTTGGCATTTTACTTTTAAATGATTTTACTTCTAAATGGTGCACTGCAAACAGTGGTTCTCCATTTTGCAAAAATTGCACCAATATAATAGAGAACATCGAGAAAAAAAAATTTGCCCTTGTTACATCAAACCTAGGCATAAATGGATGCGGCCTTTATGTTTGAATCTCGGTATAAGAAATTCTCCAACTGCCCCTAGGGTCCTTAAATCGGACGCTAGTAGGCAAGTTATGTTATGTTATAATGTACTTGTAAAGCGCTCGGCTACTCAGAAGAGTGTCCCGGCGCTAGACGGAGCCCTAAATTATCCTGATAATACCAGGCAAACACTACTGCTGAAATAACCAGGTTTTAAGTCACGTTTGTTTTTAGCAAGTACTTGTTCTCTGCTTGAATCCTAAGGAATAGACCCCGTCAATATCACTAGCAGATGCCCTTAGAAGTACCTTAATTCTTTTTTTTTTCCAGGCCTTGATTCTTTTTCTTTAGCAATATTATTCATTTTTTAACATTCTATTGCAAATATGGTTCTCTTACTTACATGTATTAAAGTTTTTCCATGATGGTACCAATTCCCTATAAGAATATTTCAATCCATGTGTTGATCTAACCCAGTGAAACTCAATGTACGTCCCGGGGGCCGCATGTGGCCCTCCTGACCTTTACATGCATCCCCCTAGTCTACAGCAACACTGTGCTGCTGGTTACTCAACTCAGTACTAACATTAAAAACATTTTAAACATACAGGCAAGCCTTTATTTAAAGGTTAATTGAAGTTAAAGAAGAGAAGCTATTAGGTTGTCCTGCACCACTTAACTTTAGGAACACCTTCATTTTCAAAGCCATCTTGCAGCAAAAGTGTAAAAATATGATAAGGTTTCTTCAAAAGTGCAAAAAGTGTATTTCATTAATATGCAGAACCATTTCATCTTAGTATATCAGATTATATCAGTGCATTGAGAAGTATTTTTTAAGTGATAGTTTTCAAATGTGAATTTAGAAACATACATTCTTCCTACACACTGACAACAATGCCAATAGTGAACTAAGAGGTAAGTCAAATGTTATGTGCACTCTAAGGGTGGCCTCCTACTATACATGAACAGCATTATAGTTCATTAAAACAGTGGAGAAGGTTGTGTGCAGTGCACATCCTGAAGTCATGTATTTCGAGGTCCTCTAATAGGTGATAATAAAAGAAAAAGGAGGGAAAATGGAACAAAATAATAGCCTAGGATAACCCATTTTGGTAAAGTGGGGAAGCTGGGATTATTCCCAGGTTTTCTGATTTCAGATTGTGAATTTCAGCCACCAGATGCACATGCTTTGCTTCACCTGTACCCACCTAACCCGCACCTCCCCCCCAGGATCACTACCTTGTTGGCATCGATGCGGCCCTCGGTCACATCACTGACCAAACTTTGCAGCCCTTGGGAAAATGTTTGCGAGTACCCATGAAATGAAATGAAATGAAATGAAATGACTATTTATTGAGCGCGATAGCTACCCTCAGGCGTCCTAGCGCTACGGACAATGCGTATGGAGGAAACAGTTGAGGTTTATTCAGGTTTGTTAAAAAGCAGGGTTTTTAGATGTTTACGAAACCATAGTAAGTTGGGCTCTGAACGTATATGAAAGGAAGGGAGTTCCAAAGCTTGGCTGAGTTATAAGAGAACGACCGACCCCACATCTAGCTCTCTTGATCCTGGGTACTGTCGTGAGGAAGGAGGATGCTGATCTGAGCTGTCTGTTCGGATGGTAGGGGGTGATTAATGAATGATTGATACCAGCACCTGTTTTCCAGAAGGCTCGGTGGGCGATACACAGAGTCTTAAATTCAATTCTTTCCCTGACTGGGAGCCAGTGGAGGCTCTTTAGTCCGGGTTTTATTGGCAGTCGACGAGGGATCTGAAGCAGTGTTCGGGCGGCGCAGTTCTGTATAATCTGGAGCTTGCGCAAGGTGGTTTGGGGGGCGCCTAAATAGAGAGCATTCCCAAAATCCAGACGAGACAGGATGAGACCCTGGATGATCTAACCTATTGTTGTTTCTTTAGCCATGTATAAACTTGATGCTGTTGATAGACGTTTTATGAATGAGAAATAGCACATTTATGTATTATTGCGTCATCAAAAAGTGGAATTTTATTATAGATGATGAACAATTGGAATAACCCGTGAGTGGGTATATAGTTATATTCACAAATGTGTTTTTTTACATTGGGCATTTTTTATGTAATCCTTCTATAGGAATTAGTTTTGTCCCTCTGTTGATTATTTTTTGCACTACAACTTTGTGTTGTACACTCTTTCTATATAGCACCTTATATCATGTTTTAATATTTCTTAATGTTTTTATGGTCATACTGACCTAAATAAAGTAAATAATAATTCTAATAAGTTGGGGGCTCTCTTCAATGAGTTAGTCAGAACTGGGCTTTTTCCCGGAGGACAGGGTAGTGATAGTCATCTGCGTCTCTTGTAAGGTAATTTTGCTGTTGATATTCTCCCTTTGATCGGGTGTTAGCTCAGGGTGCACAGCTTTGAGAAATTGTGTTATCACCTCCAGAAGGGGATGCAGTCCTCAGCACAGAACTTTGAGTAAAAGAAATACATCATTGATAGGTTGTTGATTGAATTGAGTCTGTCCTGTGCCATCCTCTACCTGCATTATGGTGTTGCCCCTTGGGTCTTGTCTGATAACCCATGACAGGAGCCTTCCCACCCTGTTCCTTTCAAAGCTGAGTCAATGTGTCAACTCAGCATTCTGTTCTAGGAGTTGATTATTTTGTGTCATGTCTTCATTAGTTTTGTGGAGTGTTTGGTCAAAGGTCCTAAGCAATCTTCTACTGTGGCTAGGTCCATAGTGAGTGTTGCTCTAATCTTGTGGGTTGCTGATATGCAGGTGTCCTCTATAATAACCTTAAAAGCTTCCCATTCATTTGTAGGATCTGCTGTTTTTCCTTCATTAAACTCAAAATGCTTATTAATTTCCTTACCTATTTTGCCTCTCAAGGCAGGGTCCTCCTATGGTCTTGGTTGTAACTGACATGACGGGATTGTCAGGTGAGTACGCTCACGCCTTAGACAGGCTATCACAGTGTTATTGTTGGAGTAGGTCCTGCCTTCATGTTCAGAGCAAGACAAGAATAGAAGTAGTTCACTGCTGCTACACATCTTATCGAGCCGTACATGCAATATGTACTGATGAGCAAAATGAGTACTCAGTCAGATCTGGATGTTCTCTTCCCCAAGTATCCATTAATGCTCGGTGTAGTAACCAATTTTTCAGGGATCTGTATGTCCTTATCGGAACGGTCAGGGCCAATGAAGGCTATGACCTATCCCTCTGCACATCTTCTGCACCATTGAAGTCACCACCCAATATCATGGAGGTACAGTACGTTGTACCAGGATCTTCGACAGTGTGTCATAAAACTCACCCTGTCCTGTGTTTAGAGCATAGGTACTGGCTAAAAGTATTTCCTCCACATCAAGTCGGCCCAGAAGGAAAACATAACTGCCTTCTGCATATATCACTCGCCTCAGTTGTTCAAAGGGTGTTCCCGACCTTATACATATTGGTGTTCCCCTGGCAAACTGTACAGTGCAATTGTCCCCTCCATCTCCTTCTAACCTTAATGGCATCAGTGAAAGTCAGATGCATCTCCTGTAGGAGGATATGTTTATTCCTCAATGTTGCATACAAATATGAACTTTAAATCATTTGGTCCCCTAACATTCCAAGACATTATTGTATATAGGTTATGGACTCCAGTAGACATCAGGGTACTCCCGGGTATAGCATGCTATGTCGTGAAAAGGTCATTGGTATCTGCACTCGGCATCTCCATCCCCACCCCCTTCCTGACTGTTTGATGTGTGCATGTGCCCTAGGAGTAAATATCAATCGTAACATAAAAATGCCAACTAAAATCCTATCCCCAGGGCAGGACGAAAAGTAAAACATGTCCAGCTCAGAACTTGTATAGGTGAACTATTCACCTATTGGGTTTAGACTTCATAGAGCAGTTTACTGAGGAGTGGTGAAGACTATATTAAACAACGGGCTTTGGAAATGTGGACATATATGTATATCTCAGTGACATTAAGGTATGCAGTCAATGGCCTACCCCAGAGGCCCACCTCTCATGAGATGCTTTGAAAAAAGGATACAGTACAGTCACATCAAATCACCTACTGTTCTTAGTGTAATTGCTTACCACACTTGACCATAATGTTCAAATCTGAAATTGAACTGGATCACCCCTCCTATGCTTCACGTGATCACGTTTCAGCTTATCGAGCATTTTGCAGTAAAAGTCATGTAACCTTCCCTTAATTTCCACACCTGTTGGGAAAAATGGAGGGCTCTTGGGTTATATTAATGTATTTTTTTTGCAGTGGGAAAAGTTGTATTTTATTGTTTGTGTAAATGTTATGTGATTCTTATTTGGAAATGTATGGTTTATGTGTTTAATTTGTTTTATGTGATCGATTGACATTGTTCTTTGAGCTTTTTGGTTGGTCAGGTTTAAATTTTTAATGTAAATTATTTATATATCAGTCATATTTAATATTGGAGTTTATTTAATGTTTAGACTGATGTAATAAAACATTATGTTTATTATTTACATAAAAATTATTTGTCATCTTGGTTTAGATTTTGTGACAGATTTTTGGCACTTTGTAAGTTACTATTTATTTTATAATATGCTTTTGGGTATTATTTCAAAGTAATCTACTCATTTGTTATTTATGAAGGTTTTGATTTTGCATTGAAGCATATCATGCATTCTTTTTGGTTTGTTGGCTAAGTTTAGATGTAATTTGGCTAACAGATTGCTCTATTCGTAGTGGTTGGTAGCTTTGCTCTTTTTGTAATGTTTCCATAAATTTATGGAGTGTAGGTTGCAGTGCTTAATTTGTAAAATATTAAGTGCCAGGGCTCTGACCAGGAGGCCACTGCAGCTTGCACCACCCATCGCCCTCGTCATCGCTGCCAAAACAACTACTAACAATGTCTCTTGCATGTAAATGCGACAGTTCAGATTATTCCAGGTCCCCAAAGCTAAAGGAATGGCTGGGGAGGCAGGTATTAGCAATTTTAATGTATATTGTAGTCTTAAACCGCCGTTGTTCTGCTCATCTCTAAATTAGATGAGCAGCGCCACCATGTGGTGGACTGTTCCAAGTATGGTGTTGACAATTAGGTGCAGAGCACCGGAAACTAATTAAGTGCCGCTGCTGAGCACCGGAAAGCACAGGCTCAAATTAAGCACTGGTAGGTTGGTTTCTGTCTAGTGTGGATAGGAGGGGATTGTGCCATCCTTCCACTGCGTTGTTTGTTTTGGCTTCCTGTGCCAAGGTGCTGTCATAGACATTCCACCATGGTATTTGGAATTTGTGTTGGCGTCTGTGTGCGGAGCAATGCAGTCTGCCAACACAAGTGTCTTTGAAATAACCCATTAGGGGGCTTAGTTTGAATTTGTTTTGTTGGTAGAAAGGGCTTTCTCTTAGTAAATTGTAGTGATTAGCTGCCTCTGTGACAGGAACATAGGCTAGTGCTATCTTTTTTTTTATTTTAAAGGCGTATTGTAGCATATTCAGCAGTTTGTGCAGATTGTTGCAGGTGTCTCCTTATGCTCTGATTGAAATTATAGTAACAGTCGTATGATTGTGTGGGGTACATTTTTAAAATTGTGTGAATCATGTGTTCAAAGTCTATGATTATTATTGTGGGTAGTAGCTCTTTGTTTTATGTTTAATATGGTTTAAGAGGCCATAGTAAGTGCTGCTTTGTTTAATTGGTAGAAGGGCATATATAAAAGAGATATATGTGTTTTGATATTCACCATGTATGGTGTATATATGAGTGAATGGTTTGGGACACATTTTGAAGGTCCAAGTTTGACAATGGCTTAGTTTTAGTAAGCTATTTGCTGTAGAGAATATTAGAATTTGTTTCTCATTGTTTAGATTGTCATATAAAAGGAAAGGTTGCTCATTATGTGTCATTGTTAAATACTCAAGTATTTCTATATCTTGTTATCTTCTATGGGCAGGAAGAGTATCACTGGTGACTTTTTTAGTTCATGCAATTAAATGTTTTAAAGTTGCCCTGTGATGTGCTCTGGGACTTTAGGCAGTATATCTTTTAGGATATTGGTTGTGGGTTCCTGAGAGCTAGTGCTTGCTTCCAGTGGCAGACTGTGCAGGTAAGTGAGTTGGGGCATGGGTGGGGGGGTGCTGAAAGTGAGATAAAATAAATAAATAAATAAAACCACTTACCTTGCGTTCACAGCATTGCAGAGTCGGCGATGCAGTGAGCAGAAGGTAAGTGTTTTTATTTATTTATTTATTTTATTTCCCCATTTCCTTCGTTTGTCACTTTCAGCCCCCATCATCACCCCGCCCACCGCGCTTACCTGCACGGGCTGCCACTGCTTGCCTCTCTTATATCTTGCAATACCTCCCTTACTTCTGTTTCCGTCACATTTGGTGGGTGGTTGTGTTCTCTTACATGAATTACAAAATCATTTTTGTAGTAGCCCTCCCATAGCATGCATTAGAATAACATTTGGCACATTTCTAATTCATATTTTTCAAAGATGCACTTTTTTTGGTTGTAGGTGTAACCCATGTAACTTAGCATTTTTTTCCTTTCTAGGATGTTATATATTTGGCTTGATGTGTGATTGTCTCTAAAGGTGGTGTAATAGTATATACACATACAATTTTTTTAAGTTTATACATTTGTTATGTAGATATAAAATTATGAAACTACTTCTATTTTTTATACTTACATATATGTTCTTTTTAGACGTTTCACACTATTTTGCAGCTTTTCTGTAGGGGCTGTTGTAGTGTGGAGCAGGTGCTTCCTTTTCTGTTGGAAGGAAAAAAAGTTTCAGTTTCATTTTAAAGGTTTATTTGTTGGTGGTTTATAGAGGTTGAGGTCGTTAGGTTAATTTTTATTCAAAATTGGGGTGAGTTTATATTTTTTAATAATTTATGTATATTAACTATGTTATATCTTTTTTCTGGTTTGTGATAGGGTTTATTTCCGGTGGGTTATTGCTTTTTGAACTCATAGGGGCTGATTACGATGGCGGGCGGACTTGGTCCGCCCGCCACCGTAGCGGTAATTGGGACCGGCCGCCAGACATGCGGTGATCCCACCACTGCGATTAGGATGCGTCCGCCATACTGGTGGGTGCATCCTGGGCCTTCAACATTGCGGGCGGTGCTGCTGGCTGCAGCACCGTCGTCAATGTTAAAGGTGCTAGCACCGCATGTCCCTGCACAACGTGGCAGGCACCACGCGGTGCCTGCCACTTGGTGCATGGAAATGTGGGGGGGGTACCATTGGTACCCCCCAGTGCAGCAACACCCCCCCCCCCAAGGGGGGCCCACACGGGCCCCCAAACCCAATCCCCGCCAGCCTTTCCATGGCGGCATCGCCGCCATGGAAAGGCCTCCACACAAGCACATCCTAATACGGCGGACGGTGCCTGCTATGCGCCGCCACCATATTAGAGGCCCTTTTCCGTCCGCCAGGCAATCGGTGCGATTGCCACCGGCGGAAAAGCGGCAGACGGACTTTGCGTCCGCCGCGATACCCACCGCCATCCTAATATGGCGGTGGGTAAATCTCATAGTGATGGCGGAACGATCGCCACCGCCGGCCCGGCGGTGGCGATCGTTCCGCCATCGTAATGAACCCCATAGTGTTTTCTTTTAGAATTACATGTAAAGAGATAGAAGTTGGAGAGTGTTTTGTTCATTATTTGATATTTTACATTTTTAAGTTTATTTACGAGTTGATTTTCGTTTAAATATAGGTTATACTTAACTTGGTTAGGTAGTTATCAAGATGTGTATTTTTCATCCTAAAGTGTCTGGATAGAGAATGCAGCAGAGTTTCCTCGTCTTGCATTGTTTGCCGTTTTAGGAGTATTTAGTTGGTAAAATTAGTGTGTCTTTTATGTTGTTTATTTAATTGTTTCTAGGTTTTTATTGGTTAAGGCTGTGTATAGTTTGATTTTATTGGTTAGTTCAGTTTTAGCTTGATCTTTTTTTTTAATTATGTCCTTCTATGGTAAATGCTAATTTTGGTTTTATTTATACATTTTGATATATACTTTTAGTTTTGAATCATTAAGTTGATTTATAAATGTTTGTAATAAATAGCAATTTTTTTGTCATATTGTTATGAATTTAGTTATATATCAACTTGGGGTGATTTGTAAATATTTTGTTGATTTGATATGTTTATTTTTAATTTAAACATGTGTCTAAAATATTTTAATGTTTATTTTAAATAATTGTTTTCAGTGAAAAGAGTTTTTAAAACTATTTAATAATAATGATATTGTAATTATTTGGTGATATTATTGTAGTTGATATTGTGTCATTCGTTACATTTGTGATATATGTTTATTTAAAGGTGACGAAATTTTTGTTTCCGACATTTGCATTTTTGATATTAGTAAAAATCAATATTTTTAACAATGATATTTGTTTTCTCTATATTTTTGGATTGATCAGTTAAGTATAGGAAGGCAATATTTTTGTTAACAGTATTTATTTTCCAATATATTTGTCTTTTAATACTGTATGCATCAATATTATGTCAGTGAAACGATCAGATGGGCCAAGTTGCTATACAAGAGTCAAGACTGGTAGGGCGCTAACAGCACCAATACTGATTCAGAGGGTGACACAGCAGGGCTGCCCTTTGTCTCCACTACTGTTTTCACTGGGGATGGAGCGATTCAGAGGGTGGCAGGGCAGGGCTGGCCTTTGTCACTACTACTGTTTGCACTGGGGATGGCGCATACTTCAGGACTGAGAGCAACATGCTGGGGATATAAGATGTAGTATTGTGCCATATAATCTTGTTGAAGACGGGAAATGTCATGATATATCTGGGAAACTAGACAGGGGCCTACAACACAAAGTTACACTTATGGAGGAATTTGGGTGCATTTGAGATTTAATTTTGAATAGGGATAAAACGTGTGTTTTCCCAATCAATTCTTCTGCAGTGGCCCTCACTGTGGAGCAAAGTGGGGAACCTGCAATGGGAGCCTATTACAGTTAGGTGTTTGGGTATCTGTGAATTACACAAGACAAAGGATATTATCAAAGCTAATATAGACGAACAATGAGGTCAATGCACTCCACTGTCGAATTCTGAAAGAAACTCCTGCTAAATGTAATGGATTGTTTGGCACCAATTAAAATGGTGATGTTGCCCAGGATGCTTCTATGCTATGCCAACCTCCCATATAGGTTACCCCATAATCATTATAGGGAGATGGATACTCTGGCATTATCGTTGTTATGGGGGAGGGCAGTCGTAGAGTCCCTCTGAAAGCCCTGCAGTTTCTAGTTGAAAATGTTGGGCTGTGAGTCCCAAATTTTGAATGCTACCACTAAGCAGCCCAGCTCCAGTGGGTGCCCCATTGGGGTATGGAGGCGCCATAGGCTAGGCCAGGATTTTTTTTTTTTTTTTAGAGTTTTATATAGCGCAAATTAGACCCGAAGATATCAGGTATCAGAGCGCTTTACATAGCACCAATTTTGTTACATGAGGACACAATCATTTTTGTTTGGCACGGAGAGATTAAGTGATTTGCCGAGAATCACAGGATGTTGAGCGTCGTTGCCGAGACTCGAACCTGGTTCCCCAGCTTCGACGTCGACTGCTCTAGCCGTAAGGCTACACCCTCTCCCCAATTGAAATATGATGACATTCTGAACTGCAATTAACACAGCCTCTGGTAACAACGTCAAAGCAGTGAGTGATGCTCCTAAAACAAAGAAAGGCACAAACCACATCCCTTTCACGCACCGAGCATATCCCTTAGAGCAGTACTGACTACACCCAGTCTTAGGGCACCAGCATGGCACCGCTTGGGCATGACTGCAGTAGGAGACATAGATGACTCATGTCAATTTCACACATTTGCATAAATAATGGACATTTACAAGGATCCTATAGGTCTTTTTATTGTTTATTGGAACATAGTTGGAGGACTTTACCAGATATGGGACCGATGACTATGGAAGAACTAGCACAGAACCTACAATGCTGACACTGGTAGGAGAGCGGGAAGCCATGACACTACCCTATAGGGTAGCTTTCACTGACAAGGATGGGGACCTCTCCAAATTGAGATCTAAATGGTCACACAATTTGGGTGAAGAGCATGCTGACATAGACTGGGAGAGGGTTCTGAGCTCCTCTGCACAGGTTTCACAAGAAGCCCAATTGGAACTCCAACAGTTTTACTTCTTATACAGGGCATACCTCAAAGAATAGAACTGAGGTCCCCAGCAGCTTGTGGTGAATGCCTTACTTGTCGAGGTGAGGGGGCTGACTTTTAGCACATGGTGTGGTTGAGTCGCTGGGTATCAAACTAGCGGGAGGAAGTGATAGGCCAATTGGAATGAGTCACTAGCAGGAAAGGACTATTCAAAGCAAAATGCTCCCTCTTTGGGTCCTACTCACACCCGAAAAAGGGCAAGGTGGCTAATAAATGTATAGCCTTCGAAAACAGAATTGGACAAAGCTGATAATACACTGGGCGAAGATAGAACTAAAAGTCCTCTGGGAGGGCAATTATATAGGACTGGGAATGCGGAATCATACCCACAAAATTTGAGGACCTCCTGACATCCTTCCATGAAGTATCGACACAGGGGAATAACAATACTTGCCTTGGGATTATGGCCCCCACAGCTGCACTAAAAGAAGTAGTGGAGCATCACCTACAACCACGACCAGAACTGGGATGCATATAAACGGCCCCAGGTTAACTAATGTTATATACCGTAATAGCAGATTACAGGAACCACCAGTAATGAAGTGGGGTTCGATAAGTACATTTACTCCTTGCCTCAACCTTCCTTATTGCTCTCTCGCACGTCCTATTGCCACCCTCCCAGTTCATGTTCTTTTAAACTTCTTGGAAGCATTCAACATCTTGTATCATAGGATATTTATCGCACTTCAGCAACAGAAGGTTTTGAAGAAATGGTACTGGACAGGAGCATTCAGTCAAGACCAACCTTTCCTATTACTGGTGGTACACACCCCCCGAGGGATGTCATGCTTCATCATCGGGCGGTTGCTCCTCGTAGGGCCGGCGCTGCAATTCCCTATGGGCCCCCGAAGGGTCACTTTAACGGAGATCTTTTAAGGACCGCCGGATGGTGCATGTAGGTGTGTGGGGTCCTTAAAAGATCTCCGTTAAAGTGACCCTTCGGGGGCCCGTAGGGAATTGCAGCACCAGCCCTACGAGGAGCAACCGCCCGATGATGAAGCATGACATGTGTGAGGGCAACAGAGGACATAGAGTGGTCTTCCACTTACCTGAGTGGGTCTCCAAACTAGGAATTCTTTCACTCTCTAATTCTCTTTATTAAGGGCTGGGTGACTTTTGCACCTGCCCGTAGGAACTTTGTCCTCCTGGTGATACATATTAAGTCTAGGGAGCATGGACACTGGACCTTTGTTAGCTCCCAGATCCCCCCTCTCTTTTGTGTGTTGCAAACTGGTTTGGCCCACGTCGTTGGATAACTGCCTAACTCTAGTCCAGTAAGTTAGAAAGATATCCCTTAAAGCAGAAAGAAACCATTAGGTGAATAGTTTTCTTCACTCTGTCCTGCATCGTTAACAATCACCAACAATGCACATTCTGGAATGCTGCTAAACAAGCAGGCCCTTCTTAGTGCTGTGCTGCCTTATTTGTTGACTCAGAGAAATGCTGCTGGAGGCAGGGGATCCACATCTTCAGCACCACACACATCAGAGGATGATGATGTGGACTTCCCCTCTTTCCAAAGAAAAACTGGCCGGTAACATTTCTCTGTGCCACATGGCCAGTTTTTCCATTGACCTGTGCTTGTGGCCATGCCAGTGTGCTTCTCAACTGGTACTGTCCTCCATTTGCTTTCCCACCTGTTGATCTCACCCATTTGTGAACTGTCTATGTGGCCTATCTTCCCTAATTGCAATTTGGTCCTCCTCCTCAGTGGAACACTCCTCTACTTCACGTATCCCATGACATGTAACCCTCATGGACTCTATCTGGACATCCAATGGCTCACAAACTATGTTGGGGTTGTTGCCCCAAGGACTGCCACTTCCTCCTTGCTCCACACTCACAATCACTCACTGGAACCAGCTTGTGGTATATCTGTTCATGATTGGACTAATTAGACCATGGTTGATGTGCTGGCCCTAAATACACAACCTATTACCAAACTGGAATTGTTTTCAATAGACCCATGCATCATCTGCACAGGCCAAGGGCAATAGTAAATGTGAACCTTACGTGCATCTGAACTAGCAGGTAGTTTCCCAAGATCACATGCATGAAGCACAACAATGAGCATACAGTCAATGGTAAGGGTGAATGAAGTCACAGCACATGTAGGGATCACTCCAAAGGCTACCAGGCAGCAAAGAACACTGCTATGACAATTAAATGGTGCTAGGGTGATTGTGTAAGTGGTTGGCATCAGTGTATGACCCAAAATATCCTTGATATGTGACAATAGTGTGACATAGCCATCACTTTAATGCATGTCACACACATACACACAGTGCACAGTGCAACAGTAGGTGAATACCTGTTTTGGGCTGTGTATCCATTCACAGCAAGATTGCTTGTAACACTGCTCAACCATGTTTGAAGATCCCTTAAGTGATTTCACGCCAAACTTGACAGGTTCCTCTCCATACATTTTTCTCCTAGTCACACATGTCTACATACACTGCTTGCGTATACTACTGCATGTACTTAACACAACCTAAGTAGATCTGCCAACTCCCACACAGTAAATCATGAAGTAGACTTGTATGTAGTAAATATTTCTATTTATTTTAGAAATATAAATTATCCTACCTAAAACTGCATAGACTACACTAACTTACTTGACTAACCTAAACTAAACTATGCTACCTAAACTACACTACCTAAAACATATCTAAAATTACCTTAGCTTAACTTATCTTACTCTACACATATAACACAACAGACATGCTAAACATCAACCCCAACCGCCTTAATACACATTTTGACACAATAACAACATAAACTACACATATACACAAACTACCTAAACATAGACACCTAAACAAATATATATTTTTTTGTATTTTGCAACTTTTTTCTTTTTTTTATACTTTTGTCTTTTTTTAAAACACATATCCTGAACATCACCCCCCCACCCACCAAATAACCTCCCCACCCATATACCCAACTAACAACAAATCACACCTAAAATTCAAAAATGACTAAAACCTAACTACCCTTTGCCTACACCAAAACCTATCTTAAACTATACTATAAAACCACAATAAAATAACAGTAGGTAAAATAACTGGGTAGGGGCTACAAGTATGACTGAGGCCTAAATCAGGTCCACAATTTTGTACATGGACTGCTGAAGTCTGGACCATACAGGCCAGGGTGTCCACCTTGTGCTCCAAACCGGCAACACAGAGCTTGAGGTCCGATAAGTCCTTTGTGGCCAGTTGCTGAAAGTCAGTAGACTGTCCAGTGGTTGGGGGCATGGGCTGTGGTGGTTCAGCTGGCTGAGTATGTGAAGGGCCCGGAACAGCAACCAATTCAGCTCCTTGGGCCTCTGCAACATCCTGGCTGGTGCTTGGCTTATCATGTGTTTGTGGCCTCTGGGGTGTCAAGTTCTATGTCCCATTGGCCCTCTCCTCGATGCATCTTTAATCCATGCACTGATAGGCCTTTTCGACTTGCCTGATGTGGTGTTATTGGTCCAAACAAGTGAGGTAGGCCTACAGCTGGTCAGGTGTCATGTTGTCGGTTGGATTGGAAGGAAATATGTATCAGACAAAGCTGAACTATGAACTGTGTTGATCACTTTTACGTTTAATCTATTTGTTAACATCTCAGGTGCCATGTCATGCACAAAATATATTCCTTTTTAGTAAATCGGAGCAGCCATCATTAAAAAATCTTTACTTCTCCCAATGAAACAAAGTCAAAGTACTCAGGTGTTGCGATTGTAGGCACATGAAATTGCACTGTCTGGCCTAATCTGGATAGTACCATGTCAATACTGAGACGAATTCAGAACTATGCTGTCGTGTACACATAGTATGGTACACATGTTCCTTCTAATGATACGTTGCGGTTACTTATGCAGCATGCAAATGGCTTGATTCCATGCCCAATAACCATTGCAAAATGAGTTATGTCTGGCAAGTACAAGTATTGTGCCTCAGCATTGCATACATGATACGGCCGGGACACATTTCCACACACATTGATACATAGACTGACTCTGTCTCAGGTATTTGAAACATGGATGGTGGCTGTCAAACTACCTCACATCCAACAGACATGTTGGACACTTCTCCTATATTGACTAATGGAAATACCTGCAGGACCATTACATGGCTCATTTCATGCAATTCAAGCAATGGAATGGGCCCCTCTACATAGCCTGGTGTCTGTTGATACATGTCATCAAGGATTGTCACCTTGATGCACCTCACCTCATAGCATATCCATGTGATGAGTGTGTGCATGCATGCAGTAGATCTCACATGAACAATCTTGTGCTGGATCTTGCAGGTCTTTGGCAAGCATTTATCAAGGGTGACAGTTTTTATGATAGCCGTTATGGGTATCTCCACCAGTAGGTGGACTGTAATGGACTGGATGCGGACCACACAGTGCAGACATGCCTTTGTTCCTTCACGCATTGGCCTTTTTTGTAACAAAACAGCACAAAGGTATGAGTATGTGTCACATATGGAACATGGTGTATAAGACGGCATGAGTGAGGCCTTTAACTGCATTATCATGTGTGGAATCCTGACATCTGGGCCATCTAGCCATACATATGCAGACTGCACTGAGGTGTCAATCCTCACATCCTGTCTTGACTCGACATACTAAACGTACATCGTTTGTCATGTGAGCAACTACACTAGCAATGTGCATCTGACAGGCTGTTTGAAGTACAACCATGCAAAGCCTTGCTGACTACGAATTCCGCTGCTACATCCTGAAAGGCATTAATTTTTTTGCTCAGTGCTCCTCTGTCACCCCATCTTTCATGTGGGCCTGCATAGGTTTGGAATACATACACATTGACAGTAGTCCCTATGTAGTGCACATGCACCTTTGTCCAACTTAATTTGTGATGTAACATGTATGGAACAACATTTATCCAGGGCATGATGATGGCCCTAGAACATGTCCTTCCAACCATCATTCAACATCACACACAATCTGTAGAACACAAAAAGCACTCAGGTGACACTCATTGGTAGAATCCCAATCCTTGAATGTGTCTACCTCACCTGTAGTGTAGGGTGATAGTCCACCTGGAAAACATAAACATGGTACATAGCACTGTTAAATTTGAACACATGCAATGTAAACATAAGAAGCACAGTTCATTGTCTCAGCAAATTTCTATTTAAGTCTGCACCCTGAACATGTGGCATATGGCATAGCTGACATGGCGTAATGATACACATAGGTAAGCTAGGTTGCATAGTTAACAGATAATATCTGCCAAATCACAAATCAGGTGCACAGAGTGTGGGCAAAGTTCAAATACATCACTCCTTGCTAAATGGTGCAAGAGTGCCTGCCTTTAATGGGTCTGTGAACAGAATGCATTGAAATACCACACTCTGCAAGGGGTGACTTTAGCTGGCACTTTCTCAAACCTATACATGTCCATGACAATGCTCCACACATGAGACAGTAGCCATGTTTGTGTCCTGGCTCCACTAAGCTCATTGCATGTTAATACTTCACAATCAATAGACATTGTCCATTCATGCCCTGTACAGGCACACTAAGAAATTGTCAACATATGCCCAATTACATGTCTATAAAATTGTTACGTGTGGTCTAAACAGCCTGTCAAACGTTTGGCATGATAACATGTGAGTGTGCTCTCCTGCAACATACATGGAGTTCGGGCCACACATTCTTGATTCAGTAATGACCTGGCATGATATGTGACAGCACTATCTGCACAGTTCTGGTGGGTACACAAGCACCTCTGGCACTCGAATGCACTGCATGATCAGTGTGGGCTAGTGCCAGCCCGCTGTTAACATGCCTCTGTGGCATGCTTCTTACTCTTAACAGAGCTAGGCTAAAGCATGACATTTAAACCATGAAACATATATGGCTCATAGCCCAGGTTTGCTAGATTGTCACGCAGCACAGTGCAGCAGCTGCAAATGCTGCGCTGCGTGAGAAGGAGAGAGCAGGAGAGTGCCGTATTTACAGAACTATGGCACTTTCTTCCCCTCTCCCTAGCGCTGGTGGAGAAATCTGCTGCCGTGCGCCACGGACATACCTTTGCACCATAGGGATACCCTTCCTGTACAAAATACTATGCTTAGACCAAATTTAAATCTTTTCGCACTTTGTATGTGTGTTGTAAAGTGCTACACACATGCAAAGTTGGAAAAGAAAGGAGAAATGAAAGCATTTCTCCTTCATAGCGCCTTTGTGAAATGGGTGTCGTTTTTGGCCACAAAACCCTGTCTACTTTTTTAAGTAAATAGGGTTTGGCGTTAAGAACTTTGGGCGGTTGCATGGGAACCCCAATGCACCACCCATGGAATGACCCCTTGGTACTAGCTACTACAATGCAGCGATATGCGCTGCTTTGCCTTACTTTCAAGTGATTTTACAGCGCTAAACAGATTTAGCACAGGAAAGTAAATAGGTAAAAAAGATTTTGTGTTGATTTGCGTCACATTTGTGTCACAAACACGGCATAAAATCTTAGTAGATATACCCCTTAGAGTCATAAAAGCTATAACAGATTTTAGCTAAGAAGAGACAGCTATGAGCTCATGGCATGTGTGTACTTATCAACAGCTCCACCAACTTCAAGGCTGAGATAGTCTATGAGGTGAGCCTCCCGGCTGACCACATCTGCCCATCAATGTTTATGTTGATGCATTGTTCAGTCAATCCCAAATATACGGAACATGTGTTGCCACACCTTCTTCAATGCGGCTTTCTGTCCTGCATAGGGTACCCCTGGCTCAACCTACCCCAGTGGCAATCATGTTGAGCAGGTAGTGAGTTAGGAGCCACAGGAAGCCACCAAACTTCTCCTTAGTCAAATTCTTCTACCTGCCCCTACCCGACACATCCCTCAACCAAAAATACACCCTTCACACACCTAAACTTACAAGAACTCCCTACCTCTTTAACTATAAACGCCTATTTAGACAAACATCCTTCAATACACATTCTAAAACCAACACAAAATACACTTACAAGACAAAAATGACAGTTTGGGGACACAACAGGGACAGCACAGACATCAACAAGACCAAGAAACAGCACCAAACTCTCCAGCAACCAACAGACATCTCCAGACTCAGCACAGACAAATAGACTGTAAGGGAAAGGGAAAGTAACTTCACACTTTATGGTTTGCAGCATGGTAGAGCCATTCATCATTTCCTGGATGGATGTGTCATGTTTTCCTGTAAAGCGTCATTTTTTCTGATGCATACTTGCAAGATTAGCCCATACATGATTTATGCACAGCACATCACTAAGCACAATGCATCATTTTTGATGAATTGGCATGGATGCATGTCTTCTGTCATGCGTTAGGCTAATGTGTTAATTATATTTAACTCAATTGGCCAACTGTGTATTTTACAGTGTAGTGTAGTTTGCAATGCTTTGGAACACTCCCAGGGATCAGTGTATTGGCAGTAAAATTCTGAGCTGACATGCTTGATGACTTGGAATGTGTTGCACGTGTATGTCAAGAGTACACATATGTGTGTGTGATTGCATTAATGGATTGGCACTGGAACACGCTGTTAGACATGGCCCTTCTTAGGGGGATTTCCCTAAAACCTTTTGCTTTTTGTCCTCCTGGTTTTTGCCAACTCTCTTTCCTGACCTTAGGACTCTGGGAACTTTTCCACTCGACTGCAGTGGGAAAGGGCACATCCCCTTCCTGCACATACCAGGATAGTTTCAAGTTTATTTTTAGTATGCATAGTTACTAAAATCCATTGCACTGTTGTGAATTTAGCAGGATAAAAAGTTGTTGTGGTTCAGCAGTAAAATCATTGGCACATATGATTAGAATACTGTGCTGTGCTTCCATACAAAAATACAAAAAAGTAATAAAACCATTCAATGGTTGTCGTTAAAATGTGACAGTAAAAACAAGAGCCCTAAAAAATATGCAGTGCAGTGCTGCATGGCTGTGATAATAATGGTTAATGTGGCCTGCGATGTGCATCATTTTTGTATGACAATAGGGCCAGACAGCCACATGGCAAAATGCAAAAAGTGCGTACATATCAGGAAGAGGCTCCTAGTGGATGAGCGGCAGGTAGGAGTTTTCCCATTTTGGGTGGCTCTTTTTTGAGTTGTTGAAGTTAAGTTTAAAGAAGCAGCTTCCAGTTGGCATGTCGGGTTCTTTATTGTCCGCTTAATGCTAGAGTGGTTTGTGCGCTCCTATGATGTTATTCATTTTTTGTTCCGCCAGTGTGAGGAATTTGATCACTCTACAATTCAGTTGTATGGCCCCTGGGTCGAAACATGCCAGCACCGCTTGCCTCCTGGTGTGGGTTCCTAGCTGCTTGAGAGGAGTCTTTAGCAGCTGTATCCTCTCTTGCTGCAGTGCCATGCATGTGCAGATTAAGTACAGAATATCTCCTGGGCCTGTGTCACACAGACTGCAAGTGCTTGGTGAGCATGCCCTCTGCCATGGTGGAAGGTTCTTGTTGCACGGAAGAATGCCAAGCTGGTACTTTAAAAACTTTATTTTGAGAGTTTTAGGGTAACCCTGATTGAATTATTTTTGCGGTACGGATCATTTGTAAGAGTTCAGGGTCATCCAGGCATGAGATCTGGCCGAGAACAGAGCCTTGTCCTCCAGCAGTGAAATTTGTTTTACAGACTTCCAGACCAATTTTTTATAGGATGTGTGTTGTAGCTGAGTGTTCCAGAGGTTTGTGAGCCTTGTGATCTCTAGAGATTCTTGTAGTTAGCATCTGCCCGGAGAGGTTTCCCTATGCTGGAGTTCATGCCATAGCGTCTGATTTAGAGTATTTGAGTATCTAATCTTATTCCATCTTATTCCAGCAGATGATATAGGCACCATGCCTGGCCAGCGATTGTTTCACTAAGCTGAACTCCAGCCTTCTTTGAGATGGTGAAGTGTAATTTGAAAGGCTGAACATGGTTCTGTATGCCATGATCAGGGAGATATCCAGTTGCTTAGCATCTCTCCCCCGCAATGCTTCGCTACCGTAAGTTAACGTGGGGAGTAGCTTGGCCTGTGCTACCTTCAGGAGGGGGCATAGGTTTTTCAGCGTTGTCGCTACGACCAGGCATCTCCTTCTGATTTCTTCTTTCTGGCGAGTGAAGGAACCTTCCTTATCACTTATCACTTATTCACTTGATTATTTTGAATTTTGGGTTAGGGACGGGTTTGTGCACAGTGGGAAAGGGGTTTTGTATTTCACATGGTTGCTTTTCAATGTGAGGTAAGGGTATGGGATTAACGAGGGAGGTGGAAGAGGTGTGTTGTATAATATAATTTGTAGCACATAGAAAGTTGGCACTGAGCAGTTGGTTTAGCTGTTTTTTTCATTTGTTGCAGTGACCCCTGATGAAGAGCCCTTCAGGCTCGAAATGCATTGGGTATATTTACATGAGCCCACTTTATGAATGATGACCTTCATGTGTCGCTGTTGAAAGCCTGGATGGGCACGCAGGAGACATCTGAAAATGTTTAAATAAAGAATCATTGTGGAATCACGCTGTCTCCCTAGTGGTTTTAAATGCATGGATGAATCATGGAAAAAGGACTAGTAGAATTATTGGTATACTTTGGTTAAAATATTGGATAATTTTGCAAGAAGTGCTCTACCGGAAGGAAATATTCCTGTACACCGCAGTGCGACAGACGGGCGCGCAAGTTACGTGCCTTTTTGGGACATCTACTACTAGAAAGTGGGCATTTCTATGCTCTAAAATTCTTTGTATGCCTTGGTGCTTGGCTCCTGCCCACACTGGAAGTTGGGGGAGCACATCCGGGCATTCCCAGCGGCAGCTATACAACACTGGGCATTCAATTATAATGACAGACCTCTGCCCTTTGCGGGCCTGGCTACAGAGATTGTAGGAGAAGGTTTTGACACTTGGCCTCCGGAGCCAGATTGCAGCCCCAATAAAGATTAAGATCTGCATTCCACAGCCTCATAGCAGACAGGACTGCAATTTAGGGGAGCCATCTGTGGTTCAAAGGAAGACCCTTTGAACCGCTCCCAACTTCAAGGGCACACTCCAGTATAACTACTGGTGCCATCCTGCAGCAAAAGGTGAGATACGCTTGTGGGACCAGAGAACCTGGAACTGCGTGGTGCACATTGCCAAAGGACTCTATTGTGCACAAGGAGGATTACTGCCATTGAAAGGGACCACATGCCCCTCCTGAATAGTGGCTGGCCTGGGCAATTACCAGCTGCTGTGTGGCACCCTAAAGTATTCTCTCCAAGGGCTTGGCGAGCATGCCCCTTGTTCTTTTAGAGGTCTCAGGGACATCAAAAATCTCCAATGAGGGACGCACACCATCTACCTGTGACATCTGAAGCGCAGTTCCCTCTCAACTGCCCACATCGTCTGCTGGATTCCAGCTAGAAAAAGACACACAAATGATGGACGGAATGCAGAGCAAATCAAACATTCACCCCCAGTCAAGAGATCTGGGGTAAATTAGGCCTGGGCGGTAAATTCCGTTCCGCTCGCGGAATTTGCGGAATTTGGGTAATTTCGCGTTCCGCGGAGAACGCGAAATTGCCACAAATTCCGCGATCCGCGGCTTCGCGAAGTTTTTTGCTTGTTCGCGCTTTCGAAATGCGTGTTCGCGAGATATTTCTCCCTGAGCACGCAAACAGCATTCGCGAACAGGAAAAAAGCATCGCGAACGGGCGAAACAAGCAATTCCGCGTGTTCGCTGAACTTTTGCGTGCTCGCGGAGATTTTTTACAGTTTTGCGGAGCTTTGCGTAGCGCGACTACGCAAATTCCGCCCACCCCTAGGGTAAATCCATCAATCCTTTGCTCACCATGCCACCCCAAGTTTAGACACAGCCATATACAAATCAGTCTTGAACCTGTTCCTCATGGGAACAGTCCAGCCTGAACTGCCAAGCCAGGTCGTTCCTGGACCGGAAACAAGCATCCTGGGACCGGTTTCAGTGCATCACCCCTCATAAGGCAGGCTAGCTTGAATCCAGTCGCACAGTGAGCCTGGGACCCACGTCTGGGCATACCCGGCGCACTTAGGGCGAGAAAGCAAAAGACACACAGATGATGGATGGACTGCAGAGCAAATCAAACATTCACCCCCAGTCAAAAGATCTGGGTTAAATCCATCGTTCTTTTGCTCACCATGGCACCCCAGTTTAGACCCAGCCATATGCAAATCAGTCTTGACCCTGTTCTTCATGGGAACAGTCCAGCCCGAACTGCCAATCCAGGTCTTCCCTGGACTGGTAACAAGCATCCTGGGACCGGTGATGGATTCAACCCAGATCTGTGAGTGTCCGAAAAGTTTCAGCGCTCCATCCATCATCTCCTTGTGTTTCTTTGTTTGCCCTGAGTTGGCAGGGGATGCCCAGACGTGGGTCCCTTGCTCACTTTGCCACTGGATTCAAGCTAGCCTGGCTGATGAGGGGTGTTACCCCAAAACCGGTCCCAGGATGTTTGTTTCCTTTCCAGGGAAGGCCTGGCTTGGCAGTTTGGGCTGGACTGTTCCCATGAGGAACAGGCTCAAGACTGATTTGCATATGGCTGGGTCTGAACTGGGGTGGCGAAGTGAGCTAAAGAATGAAGATGGATTCAACCCAGATCTGTGACTGGGGATGAGTGTCTGAAAAGTTTCAGCGCTCTGTCCGTCATCTCCTTGTGTTTGCTTTGTTCGCCCTAAGTTGGCAGGAAGTGCCCAGACATGGGTCCCTTGCTCACTTTACCACTGGATTCAAGCTAGCCTGGCTGATGAGGGGTGTTATCCCGAAACCAGTCCCAGGATGCTTGTTTCCGATCCAGGGAAGATCTGACTTGGCAGTTCAGTCTGGACTGTTCCCATGAGGAACAGGGTCAAGACTGATTTGCGTATGGCTGGGTCTGAACTGGGGTGGCGAAGTGAGCTATAGAACGATAATGTATTCAACCCAGATCTGTGACTGGGGGTGAGTGTCTGAAAAGTTTCAGCGCTACGTCTATCATCTCCTTGTGTTTGCTGGATTTGAGCTGGCAGCGCGGCATGCGCGTGGAACTAAGACTTGTGCCTGAAGACCGGATCGCCTTGTGTGGAGCCCCCAAAGCTTGGCCTACATCCAAGGCATGTGGTACCCGCATCATGAGGACCTTGGCACACATAAGCGTCTAGTTGGTGGTGAGAAGATTCACCAGTTGCTGGGCCCACAGAGGCCCGCTTCGTCAATCGTGCTGCATCTTCCTCGTGAGACACGCCGACTGCATGCTCATTGCGTGTGGTGTGCGATTCACAGGTTACGCCCCCCGGAGGAGGGGGCTGTAACCGTAGTAGTGCCTCATTCTATCTCGTGAGGGATTACTGAACATGTGCCTGTGTGTGTGTGACCAGAACTGTCTGGTGTGACCAATATCAATGTGCACTGAACATTGTGCCTTATTTCCAGGGAGGTACAGAATTAGTAACTCATCGATTGTGTGAGTGACCAGAGCTGTCTGATGCGGCCAAAATTGATGTTCACCGAACGCTGTACCTCATTTCCAGTGAGGTGCAGATTGTACAACTTTTCATTGTGTGTGTATCAACTGGAACGGTCTGCTGCGACCCATATCATTGCACACACGACATTGTGACCGGATTGACTGGGTATGACCCTGATGAAAGTGGACGTGGCGGGGTGCCTCCTTCTTCTGAGAGGCCTCCCCATGCTTCATTTTCCATTCATCTACTGTTCCCTTGCTTGACCCTCAGCGGACCAACAGCCCAAACCTCTCCTGACCTGCCCCGACCACACTGTGTTGCCAGGTAGTATTTCCTGGCTAGGGCCTGGGTGGTGAGAGTGACTGACTGGGCTGGAGGAACGTTTCTGAGAAAGATCTGAAGAGGGTCAAAAGACTGTGTGACCCCCGTGGTTTGCAGAACTGGGCTGGTGTCGGAAGGCATAGGGGACTCACTTGGTGTGACCGTCTATTGCCCTCGGCCCGAGTCTGCTCTGCATCCTGTGGGTGAACTTCTTGAATGACTGCCAAACCCCCTTTGCCGACTGCCTCCTAACTGACCATGTTGCCTACCCCCACCTGCTTCCTGGGACCCTGACTAAGAGTGACTTCATCCTCATGCAGCATTGTGCCCAGGGGGAGGATGGGGGTGCCTCAAATCTGTGGGTGTAGGATAGTCTGGGTGGGTTGGAGGGCGGTAGGAGGTTTGGGGCCACGGAGTCTGCAGATTGTAACCAATTGACCCACTGGGTATCAGTTGCATGGCATTAGAGCGCTGAGTGCTTAGGTATGCGAGTGCTTCTGTACAGAGTTGTCTGATACCTGTTGCACCGTGTAGCAGTGCGGAGTGAGTGCGTGTGTGTGGAAGTGACAGTGGGGAACCGCCTGTGATTCACGACACTGAATGGCAGTTTGCCTAATACATTGATTCATTACCAGAAATGAATTGTGTTTGTCATTGGTTTTCCCCCATGCGTCATCGGCCCGCGGTGCTGCTAAAAAGTGTTAGAATTTGTGGTACGTACATATTTCTGATATTGTTTTGACCAGGGCTGCACCCTATAACTGTGGGGTCTTGAATTATAAGAATTGCTAGGACAGGCCGGGGATGGACAACGTGTTGCACTGCATAAGGGTGCTAGGGGGTGGGTGTAGATTACGATTTTTTCCAAGTGTGCATATTAGTGATGTCCTTTGAACATTGCTGGGCCTAGTACTGCCAGTAATAATTTCAAATGTGATTTATGCCCAGAAATACATGATTTTCATGTTGTGTTGATTATTATGTGTGTTGAATGCAAACTTTATGTACATACATCATGTGTGAACTCTCTTTTGTGATGCTCAAGGTATTTATCATGAATGAGTGCTGTGCCAATGCTTTACACATTGCCTCAGTGGCAAGCCTGACTGCTCAGTGCCAAGCTACCCAAAGGCGAGTGCAGGTTATGCAGTGTATGTAATCACCCACCCCTGACGGGAGTGGTAGGTTCTGCCTGGTTAGGGCATCGCCTGAGCCAACTAGAAAGTACCAGTTCCAACACATGCAATATATCAATACGAAATGGATTCACATGTTGTATGTTATTTAGAGGATTACATTATCTTCATGTCGTTCGTCTTGTATAATGCTTGGATGAACCTGGCTAGCTGTGTAGTGCATTTGTATCTTACACAGATATCAGTGTTGTTTGCAAATCGTATACATTGCAATACATGCTAATGGGCAGACTTCTGTGACTTACTATTGGCCATTTGTATGGCTAATTTGCGTAGAACTACACCACTAGTCTTCTAGCTGCGCTGCATTACGCCAATGTGATGTTGGCATGAAAGCAGTTGTACAGAACTATGGAGCAGTCCTGTACTTTCCCCTTTTGTCAAGGCAGATTTTGCTGCCTAGCACCGACGTGGGCATCCTTGCACAATGATGAACGTCTACCAGCGTTGCAGGGGTGAATGTATTTTTTAAATTATTTTTTATTGTCCTCATATAACCTCAAATGAATAAGCATCCTTCCGGTCTCAACCGCTTGTATCTTTGGGGTCTGTTCTCAGCTGATGTTGATGCGAGATCCAACCCGCATTATACATCGAGAGCTGACCAAGAGGTGTAATCATTGGACTTGATGTTTCTATTACAACCTACTGTTCAATGTCTAATAAACTCCAAAATAACACAAGCTCTGTTCTTTTCCTAAGACAATTAACCTTTTGATCCAAGTCTCTAAAGAATCTCATAGAGTTCCACCAGCCACTCCATGTTGGGGGGGCACCTTGCGCCAATTTTTACATATTTCCCTTCTTGCTAGACGAGACAGGTAGAAAACAAGTTTACTCTGCAGCCCCGAGGGGCCTTCCTGGCCCTCAGATGGCTGCAAAGTGCCAAACAAGATTAAGGGACGGCTTACCTTTACTTCTTTGCCAAGTGAGTCTGACATAGTCTTACCCACACTATCCCAAAATTCATTCAACAGCGGGCAGGTGGTAAACATGTGGATGTTGTCTGCTTCCTGGGCTCCGCATCTTGTATATTTGGCATCTCCACCACCTCATATTTTGGACAACTTAATTGGGGACCAGTAGATCCTGTGAAGTGTGATAAAATGGTTTCTCCTTAGTGCAGCAGATTTAATCAAGGAAAAAAGCATTTCTAAAGATACTTGCCATAAGTTTTTCAGCTCCTCGTCATGCAAGCAATTCTCCAAGACCAGATGGGGGGGCTAAAACTCTTGTCCGATGCAGCTAGTAAATGTCCATACCAAAGCAATACCTCCTTCCTTCTTGGTGTTAAGTCTTGCAGGTCTTTCTCGATAGAGTTATCAGATGGAGAGTGCCACTGCTGGTTCCTACACCACATTGAGATTTCATAGAACTTGAACCTAGATAGTGTGTTGTTGGTCAAATTCCTCCAGGTGTCCCAGGGCAAGCAGCTGTCCCTTTCCATTATATCCCCCCAATGTTTGACACCAGCTATCTTCAGTGACTTTGCTAGGGCATCTAGAAGGCACTCCGGTGTTCCCGGTGATTCCCACACGGGGGCCCATTCACTGTAGTAAGGTATGCCCAAGCATGAGCGACAGTCAAACTATAGTTTTGCAGTGGCATACAAGACCTTCAGCTGAACTTTTTTAAAGAATTTGGGGGCACCAAATTTGTGCATGAAACCCTCTTCCGCACTGTCCGCCAACATGGCTTTATACATGTGACCAACCAAGGTGTCATATGGCCTAAGTAGAAGCATCCTACAATCCTTTAACTGGTGTGCCCAGTAATACAATTGAAGTGCTGGAAGGCCCAAAGCTCCATAGGTAAGCTTCCGTCTTAGCTTTTTCCAGGATAGCCTAATCCCCTTACTGGCCTATATAAATGCAGAGATTCTTCCCTGTATTTTAGCAAGAAGACCCTTATCGAACACCAGATGTATGTTGTCGAACAAATAGGCAAACTTAGGCAAGACACACATCTTAACCAGATATGTCCATCCGTATTGTCTGAGCGGGAGATTCTGCTATCTCTTCAACAGCTTGTCTACTTCCTTAGAAACTTTCATTAAGTTTACTTTAAAGAGTTCTTTTAGGTTTTGTAATATTGTTACTCCTAAATATCTTATCTCTTTTGACAACCTAACACCATGAACTTCCAGGTTCCAAGCCATAACTTCCATCTTACTACTGTTGATCTCATATCTGGACATCTTCCAGAATGTCTGCACTTCAGTAAATAATTCCGGAAGGGCTTGATTGGCGTCCGATGTAAACATGATCAAATCTTTGGCGTAAAGAGCTAGCTTCCTGGAGAAGCCGCCTATCATAAAGGGGGTTATATCCTTATTTTGTCTTATACTTTGGGCCAAGGGCTCAATATATAAGTCAAAGGGGATAAGAAATAGGGGGCACCCTTGTCTGGTGCCTCGCCCTATTTGTACAGGAGCTGTGAGGTTACCATTTACTATTATTTGGGCTCGAGGAGCTTTATAGATGTTTTTTTAGTATCTCCCTAAAGGTCTCATCAAAGCCAAAAGCCTTCAATGTCCTGCTCAGATAATGCCAGTTGACCCGGTCGAAGGCCTTTGCAGCATCTAGGGTGATTATTTATAATGGAGCACACTGTGTCGTTGCGAGGTCTATTGAGCCGATTCGAGCATGTACTGGATCTTTCATCTGCCTCCCGGGAAGGAAGTCCTTCTGATCCTCATGGATTATAGGCCCAACAATTTTACTTAGTCGAGCTGTTAATATCCAGGTGAAGATTTTATAATCACAATTCAGTAGAGATATCGGGCGGTAAGACTGACATTGTGTAGGATCTTTCCCGGGCTTTAGAATTAATGTAATAGCAGCCTCATTCCAAGAGTCCGGGAGTGGAGAGGTGCTCCTCAATATCTCGTTGAATAACTCTATCCAGGTCGGAATGATTTCTTCTGCCAGTAGTACATAGATTTCATTTGGGATCAAGTCGGGTCCTGCTGCTTTTCCTTTCTTAATTTTATTGAAAAAGGTCAGGATTTCATTCCCTGATATGTCCTGGTTAAGAAATATTAGACTATCGGTGCTCAGCTTTGGGAGATGTTTTTTTGAGAGCCAATGATCCAGTGCAACCTCATCTACCATCAAATCCTCCTGATACAAATTCTGAAAAAAATTAGTAAAGGCAGACTCAATACCTTCCCTATCCTCGACAGCCTGATCCCCATTTTCCGGTTTGATCTTCCTGATGTAGTTGTGTGACCTATCCATTCTACTCTTCATTGCTCACAATTTCCCACAATTCTCCCCTTGATCGAAAACTCTCATTTTGCTGACTCCCATTTCTACAGCATTTTCCCCTCTATCGTGAGTCTAAATTCACGTTGCAAGTCCTCAACCCTCTCCAATAGACTAGCTTTATACGCCCCCTGTAAATGCCAAGACTTCAGATTTGCTTGTGCTACTGCTAGCCTATCTTCCAGTGAGGAAATTTCCCTTTTTTCTGTTCTGACTCAGGCCGCTGAGGCGCACTTCAAGGACCCTCTTAGCCAAGTCTTAAAGGCGTCCCATTCCACGTGTGTAGAGGCGGACACTGAGTTCCAGTTAAAGAAATCAGCTGTGTCCCTTTTAACTTGCTCATGATATCTGGTTGCAAAAGTAATCTTCTATTCAGTGTTCACCTTCTAGTAGTGGGGTTTGAGGGGAGCTCGATTTTTACCCAAATTGCTGCGTGATCAGATAGGTGGATAGGCAAGTAATCTATTTTTTTGACCTTTCCAACTTCTGAGAGCTCCATAAAGAGGTAGTCGATTCTAAAGTAGTGACCATTCACATAGATTTAAATTGTCTAGCATAGAAGAGAGATAGGCTTTAACTCGTGGTGAATTAATTTGAGTACGGGGAGAGGATCTATCCAATTTGTTGTTTAAAAGGATGTTAAAGTCCCCGCCGATTATGAGAGGGGCTTCAAAGTCAAGCAGGCTACAACAAAGATTATTCGAGGGTGAAGTTCGGGCCATAGTAACTGGCCAAGGTGTATAGAGTGCAGCCAATTTTAACTTCTGCTACCACCCAGCGCCCACTTTCATCTGCCTGCAATCTACGTAGTTCTATTTCTGAGTTTGCTTTAATTATTATGGAAACGCCCTTAGAGCAATATTCTTAGTCTGTAGCTATAACCTTATCTACCCATCTTTGCCTGTTGAATATGGCTAGACACTCAGCCCATAGAAGGTGCGTCTCTTGGAGCAAAAGAACCTTAGCGGAGCTTTCTTTCAGATATTGAAGGACCTGACGCTGTCTCCTTTTAACCCTTAGGCCGTTTACATTCCAGCTCATAATCTCCAGGGACTCTCCTCCCAATGGTCTCCCCTTATCCCCCATCCTCCACTTTCAAGCTTAAGCCACATATTTTAACCCCTGTTGTGTTAAATGAGGACAATTTTATTTTTTATTTTTACCCCTATGCTCCCCACCACACGTGCCTCCCCGGGACCCGCTCCCCCCAGGGAACCCTCCCTTTCTACCTATTGGCTGGTGACAATTTGAGCTGCTATCTACCAACCGATATTCACAAATAAACTTGACTATCACCACAAATCAACTTCTATAATAGGTACCTTCACTATTTACCAGCTTTATTGAGGGCCAAAAAACTGTCAACTTCACCTGGGGACTGGAAATTATACATTTTATTGGCCCACATCACTTTAAGAAATGCAGGAAACCTCAGCTCTACTTGGGTGCCCATTTCCTTTAGAGGGTCTTTTCGCTTGCCTAACTACCACCTTCTATCTTCAGTCGCACGAGAGATGTCAGACCTAATATTAAAGGTTAGATCCTGGACCTGGATAGTGTTTTGCTTAAGGGCAGCCTCCAAAAGTTTTTCCTTGAGGGTATAAGATTGTATATTCACCAGGATTTTTCTAGGTTTCTTCTGACCACGGTTTAGTTTGAATGGACCATGATGCAGTCATTGGATTTCAGATTCCAAGGTTGTAGTGGAGACAACGTGTGGGAAAGCTTTAGTCAAAAGATCTATTACAAATGATTTGACATTATCCCCTTCCGCCCCTTCCTTAATATCCAGGATCCTGGTGTTATTCCTTCTAGAGTTGTTTTCCAGTCTTTCCAGCCTATCTGATAAGTCTTTCTCTCTCTCAGCATAAGCCTGACCACTTCCTGAATATTATCCTTCACATCCGACCCTAGTTCCTGGACTTTACTCTCCAGTACCTCCGTACGGTGCGTTAACACTAGTAGGTTTTCCTCCAAACAACTACAGTGTCCTGAATTCTCCTCTGGTTAGTCTCTGAGGTGGAGAAGCGTTCCTTGATTTCAAACGACAGTTGGCTCAGCATCCCTTGAACCGTGTCTAGACCTGGTGCATCCTTAATAGCCTCCTTACCGGATATACTTGATGTAGGATTTTGCATATGGACTTTATGTGCGTCTCCTAGGGTTTATTTCTCCCCTAACTGTTCGTTACCCCCAGGTGCCGGGGCAGAGTCTTTCAGTATTGAGAATCTATTTGTAACAGGAATCGCTGAGTAGGGGAGAGGAGCATTCTCAGACGGAGTAGCTGCCCCCTCTGCCGTCTTCATATTGAACTGAGGGTTCAGTTTGAAGTATGACCTGAGAGAGGGTGTCCCTTTTGGGCCCACTAGGGCTGGTCTCTTTTTCCTCTCTTTTAAAGAAGTAACCCTTGGTTGTGGGGGTTAGCCGAGAGACTTTTACTTTTATGTTTACACAAAGAGGGAGCTAGAAACTGTCTAGTTGCAGATTCAGATTGTGGTTTAAGCTCCTCAAAAAGAAAGGTGTTAGATCTCAATTTGTATCTTTTACCCAGGGATAAGTCGTTATCAGGGTCAACTGACGGGTCCACAGACTTACGTTCTGTTATTTACCCACACCCCTTAACTGCATACTCCTTACCCTCAAGTAGATGGGTCATGAGTTTCAAGAATGAAAAACCAGCACCATTCTTCTGCCTCTCTTTCTTTCCCTGCTTTAGCAGACTAGTTTGGTAATTGATTTCCCCAGCATACCCCTTTCCACAGGGTAAAACCGCAAAGGCTGCTAAACTGCTGGCAGCAAACTCCACCAGCCTCCCCTTGATTCTCCCGGGGGGCTGCGGCATGTACTGACTCTGCCAGACTTCAACCCGGAATTGGATCCGGGGCTACCAGGGCGGGGAAGGGCTCGATGGGCTGCTCGGGACTCAGAGAGCATGCCCGCGGCCCTAAGCAAAGCAAAACCGTTGTGCATCAGCAGGGGGTCCGGGGCATCAAACAGCTGAACGCGGAGGGGGCAGAGATGCCGAAAAATGAGAAAAAGAAACGGCCAATAAGTAGCAACTCCTACATCAAAGTAAGTGAAGCGTGGCACCCGATCTTAGTTATAAAGTCATGAAGGTGGTGAATGCCTGTAACACCGCATAACCGTCGGCATGTGGAGAGCAGCTCCCGGCCGGCTTCTTAGCGGCCCACCATGTTCCCTCTGTAACCTGAGATTCCGGCAGGGTGAATGTTTTTGTGCAAGAAGGGACACCTTCCTGCACAAACACAATCCCAAATTGTGTTTTCCTCATTCTGTGTGTGCTGCAGATTTTACCATATGTGAAGAGGGAAATTACGAGGAGAAATCCAAACATTTCTCCTCTTTATGCCTGTTCTGGCCAGAGCGTGAAAAAGATAGTTAAGCTACAACATAGCAGGCCTCTTATAAAAGAAGCCCATGAGTTTGTGTATATGCACATTCAACTTTGTCTGAATTTTATTCCACATGTATTGCTGATGACATGAATGTAGACTTTTGAGGCAGACTTCTAGTTGAGGACATGTGGTTGATGAGTTGATGTTTCCTGGAACTGTGACATAAATGCAAAGACAAGTAATGGTTTCAATCATTTATTGTCATGTTGACCCTTTCTTACAGGTTGCTTCATATTCCATCCCAGAACATGTTATTCAGGTAAAAGAATGTTGCACAAAGTGTGTGCGATTGCGATTTCCAGCCACTGTATTGTGGACGACCATCCTCCTCCTCCTCCAACGGGACCTGCTGTTGTTGATCTTTGTCCCGGGAGACATTTGTTCGCACAACTTTGTTGTGCACTATGGCACAAACATGGATTATTTTGCACACCACTGGGGGCAAGTAAAGTAATCTCCCTCCAGAGATGTCAAGACAGTGGAACCTGGTCTTAAGCAGGTCAAAGGTTTGCTCAAAAATATTGCATGTCTTGCTGAATGCCTGTTTGTAGGACTTCTCTGGCATAGTCTGGGGAAGTGCATGCTGGGTCATTACCCACGGCTGAAGCCCGTATCCTTGGTCAGCTGAGAGAGAAAAGAAGGGAAAACTATAAATGGTATGCTCACTGCTACAGATACATTCCAGTCCATGTGTGTTTTGTGTAGTTAAATTATCATACACATTTCATACAGATTTTTACATTATGTGTGATACAGGTGGTCATAGGTTTACATGTCTCTCTATGTCATAGCAAATGCTGAGCATGGGCGGAAACATTGTACACTTCTACATCCTGCCTGTCAAGTTGACCCTGTCACTTTCTGTTATGGCTATTTGGAGATGCTACTGCCCACTCTAAGTTATGTGCTCACACTACATGTGTTAAGTGACAGATTGGGGATCAGATATTTAACTAGTTTGCCCTCCCTTGGTAGGTAGTGACATAGCAGACATGCCCTACACTCACACATGCATATTTATGTATTTGAAAAGTTTTATAAAGCGCGAACTTGACCCTTGAGGGTATCAGAGCGCTGTACAAAGGAGAAGAAGCGAAAAGGAGTTAAAGGCATAAATACAACAGCATAAAGTAATGTAACAAGCACCACTACCAAACAAGAGCAGCAACACACATTGTTGGACATGTAAAGTAACAAAAGAGCAACCAATCTTATGGTGCATGTAAAGTCACAAAATTTGCAACGTTGAATGAGATATAAAGAAGAAGAAATAAAAGTTAGTTATGGTGGCTTCAGGACTATTGCTGTAGATCGTTATTCAGGAGTAACCATTTGACTTGTTTGTTGAATGAGGAGGTAGATGGGTTAGATCTGATCTCGGGTGGGAGAGCATTCCATATTCTTCGTGCAAGACCAAAGAAAGCATGATTGTAGGTTCTTTTCTTTTTGAATTTGGGAGATTTCAACAGGAGTGTGTTAGAGCTTCTTAGGGTCTGATCCAAACCAGATAGTTCACGTTTTTTAGCCAGGTAAACGGGGGTGTTGTAGTGAATAGCTTTGTTCGTCAGGCAGCCATTCTTGAACCGAATTCTTGCTTCGATAGACAGCCAATTGAGTTGAATTAGGTCTGGAGTGATGTGATCATGTTTTCTAGATCCAGTGATGAGTCTGGCCACAGAGTTCAGAGTAGCTCTTAAT
The DNA here is from genome assembly GCA_963921515.1 of Calotriton arnoldi. Lineage (NCBI taxonomy): Eukaryota > Metazoa > Chordata > Amphibia > Caudata > Salamandridae > Calotriton > Calotriton arnoldi. The sequence goes on from CAWUFW010018509.1 coordinate 54,303, forward strand.
CTAGCCAATCTAGCTTTGGGTAACCTTGCCATGGTCACAATTCCATACTCTAAGCGTGAGATAACTAGGGATTGGACTGCAGACTGAATGTCCTCAGAAGGCAAGAATGGCTATATTTTCCTTAATGTGTGGAGATGGTGATTGGCTCCCCTTATTGTTGCACTGATGTGATCTTGCATATTCAGGTATTTGTTCAGAGTTATGCCTAAAGATCTCGCAGAGTCAACAACATGGGAAGTGCAGTTGAGAGCTGTAAGTTGTTTGAGCAGGTCTTGAGTGGGTGAAGAATGATTGTTGGGTGCAATCAGGAGGAATTCTGTCTTGAGAGTATTTAGCAAAAGATGATTGTGAGTTCACCATTGTTGAGTTTTCGGCAACGCACAGTTAAGAGTTTTGATGTCATCCGGAGAAGAAATTTTCAAATAAAATTGAGTGTCATTGACATACATGTGGTATTGAATGTTAGAGTGGTTCAGAATTTCGAAGATTGATTCCATGAAAAGGTTAAAAAGCATGGGCAAGAGTGTGGAACCTTGAGGCACTCCAACTGAAATGGTGTACTGGCTGCGACGGAGTGGTTAACTTTAATTCTTTAGATTCTGTTTTGTAAGAATGAGGCAAACCAATTTAAGACAGGGCCCGATAGCCCCATCATTTCTTTTGAAGAATAATCAGGTTTTCATGTTTGACCATGTCAAACGCCGAGGACAGATCAAAAAGGATAAGTAGGCAGGGTACATTCTGGTCAAGAGATCTCAAGGCGTCATCAACAATGTGTGTTAGAGCCGTTTCAGTACTATGACCCACTCTGAAACCTGAATGGTATTGGCCAAGGAGCTGAAACTTCTTGATGTGGTTGCAGAGCTGTGTGTGAACGCATTTCTCAAGCAGTTTGGCCAAAGTCATGATATCAGTAATTGGACGGAAGTTGTTAGGATCCGCTAAGTCTGCCTTTGTCTTTTTTGGAATGAGGGTGACTTGTCCCATCTTGAGGCAATCAGGAATCCTACCCTGCACCAGAGATTCATGGATAATTAAGGACCAGAGTGGAAGAATGGCATATTTGAGCTCTTTGTAAAACTTGGCGGGTAGCGGACCGTTGAAGTGATTGGAGGGTTTTAATGAAGTCATAGAATTGAGCAGCTCGGCAAAGTCAGGTAGTAAAAAGGAGTACCATGATGCATTGTTTTTTGGAGTACAATCTATGGAGTAGGAAGTAGGGGCTCTCGCTGTAGTTAGCCAAGATGATGGTGTGGGCAGGATCTGATGCTGCACATTTGTTGATGCGAGTTGCAGTTCAAGTTCAATTGTTTTTGCCTTTTCAGTGAAGTGTACTGAGAAATCCTCCCCACTGGGGCAAGAGATCTTGGGAGCAGAGAGTTGGTCGGTTGAGTGGTTAGCATGTTGTTTGATGATTTCAAACCTGTTTTTGGCATTGTCAAGCTGTGCCCTAAGGTGATCGAGTTTCGAACTACAGATAAGTTTGGTATATGAGCTTCTAGTCATCCCCAACTGTTTGAGGATTGTAATGGAAGGTGATTTTCTCCATAATCTCTCTGTAAACCTTAGTTTGTGTCGTTTCTCATTTAGGGAGCAATTGAACCAGGGTTTGGACTGTTTAATTGGCATCCTTCTGAGTTACTTCGGTGCTATTGTGTCGAAAATATTTGTCATGGTGTGGATGTAATGATCAGTAAGGTCATCCAGGTTAGTCATGTTAGGGGTGGACGAACTAGATTATTACTTATGGAAGTTAGATCATTTACGTTGATGTCTCTCAGATTTAGAGACCACTGTTTGGTCTTGTGAGGTTGACTTTGTCTGACAAGTACCTTTCCCAGGATGTGAAAAGAGATTTGTTAATGATCCGACCAGTCACAAGGTGATATGTTATCAAGTTGTATGATGTTAACTTTAGCTATGATTAAATCAAGGGTGGAGCCCTTGCTGTGGGTAGGTCCATTGCAAGCCTGGGTGAAGTTTAGGTCATAAAGGAAAGCCTTGAAGGAGCATAATAAGGGGCCATTTGTGTCATTCCAGTGTAAGTTGAAATCTCCAAGGAAGATATGGTTGGGGTGTTAGTCAGAGTTTGAAGCTATGGACTCCATTATTTGTTCGATCAAGAGAAGATTGTCACCTGGAGGATGATATATCGTGTGGAGCAAACAAACTATCTTTCTCTTGTTCCAGATTTCAATGCCTATGTGTTCACTGGAGGGCATCATAGAAGTTTGTACCTGTCTCAAGGTGAGAATGGAGCAATAGATGCAAGCAATGCCACCCCCAACTTTAACAGGTCTATCAAGCCTTATAATGTCATATTCGGGAGGGACTAAGATGACCAGAATTGGAGAAGAGGTGTCATTAAGCCAGGTTTCAGTTATGATCAGGAGGTCCAGTTCTTGCGTGAGGATGAGGTCAGAAATATCCGCTGCATGTTTCACTGCTGACCTGCAGTTGAGAAGCATTAATTTGATGTGCAAATTTGTTGCTACCGCTTTTAGGTGTGAAGTGGTGACAAGTAGTAGGTTATCCTTATTCACAGTTCTCAGGTTAACACTGGATTCTCTAAACGGGTTGGAGGGAATAGTTTGGATGTTGAGAGGTGAGGGTGAAGAGACACTGCGAGAACCGTTGTAAGATAGAAGTAGGGAGAGAGTGTCATCATCAGGCAGATGGTGAGTAGACCTATGGGGCCTGGAGTGGTGATTAAGAGGGGGCCGTGTTTTCCAGCGGGGACTTTGCGGGTTTTCGGAAGATGAATATTTTCTCCTGCAGTGTTTATCCATTGTGGGAGGGCTGAGTTGATTAGTCTCAAGGGTAGGATAGAGCTTCCAGAACTTCTCCATCTTCATAGAGAAGTGTAAGAGGATCTGCAGGCTATCTTTAACAGGTTGGAGATCATGCTTGAGGTCAGCCAACTTATCCTCAATAGGGGGCAAGTTAGCATTGTGAGTGGCAGGTCTAGGAGTAGATAGTAGATGGAACCCCTCGGGGATAGGGGTGTTGGAAGGCAAAGTGGGTTCCTCATAGGTGAGAAGGCAAGTATTGGGGAGGAGACAGGATCCTGCTTGAGGTCAGCCATCTTATTCTCAATGGAGGGTGGATTGGCATAGTGGGAGGCAGGTCTGGGGATAGCTGAGACACCCCGGGTAGAGGAGTGTTGGGGGCAAAGTGTATTTCTCATAGATGAGGAGGTAAGAAGTGGGGAAGGAGAAGGGATGGTGCGGGTTAGAGAATGGAGTACTAAAGTATGAGACTAGGTTAGGGGCAGGGAGAGTTGGCAGATTTGCTTCCTCTATAAGTCTCTTAGGTTGAGGGGCAGTGTACACCGATGGGCCGGAGACGACGGTGGAAGAGTGTGGTCTCCATTGGAGAAAAGGAGAAGTAGCAGAATGATGGGCAGTAGAGCTAAGGTTCACCAGACTATTGCTGTTGGAAGCTTTAGTGCATTAGCAGAGTGAGCATTGCGTTTCAGACAAATGACTGAAGAGGGAGATGGCAAAACACTCATTTTGGTATTCAGGCAGACTTGAGTTGATATACCAGGACTAGGTTTGTAGGCATAGAATTCATAGTCGGTGCCAGGGGACTGATCATACCAGATATGGGGTAGTGAGGGAGAGGGAGAGGCAGAAGAGACGGAGAAGGAGAAGGATCACTTGTGAGGTTTCACAACTGAGGGGAGACTTTGATTAGGTAGGCTAGCTGGGACTATATTATTCAATGCATTTTTAATCCTCGTATAGATTCTGTCAAACTGTTCAAGATTTCGGTTTGATGCATGTATAAGGATGCTTCCATTGTTGTAGAGGGATATGGCAAGATCAGCATTGAAGTCTGGTGAGGGTATTATGGTGATTCGGCAAACATGAGGAGTTTTCCTCATTGGTTTCGATTAAAGCGTTGATGTTAAGACTCTTCTCCACTGGGCTCTTCTGGTAGTGAAGAAAATTAGGTCGTTAACCACAACACGCTTTGATGTGCAGAAATAGGCATTGGAGATGAGCGTTTCAGGGAATCGTTTGAGCAGATGGTGTTTGAAGATCTTGGCCGCTTTCTTAGAAAGGTTACGGGGTAGACAATCTTAAAAGCATTAAGACCTACCTGTGCCAAGTTGTCGTAGGAGCTAGTGTTAGTTAGTGCTGGGGTGGGGATAGCGACGAACGTTAATGGTTGTGAAAGGATCTTGGTTTGATGATTGAGTTGTCACCATAGCGCAATAGTATATCCAACCTTTTGATTCAAAGCATCCAATGAACAGTATATTGCTTTACTAGACCATGGTAAACCACAGATGTCGGTGGTAGGTACATGCCGGTGCAGTAGATGTGTTTCCGTTAATCCACACAGGAGGAACTGACACATTTCAACTGAGTGATGTAGTGTTGCAACTGCTATTCCCAGATTAATAGGTGCATGTCATAGTGGCGCAAGATGGTCTACCTATTCAACAGCATTGTTCCCACTATGTGCACATGACACATGAACCTTGATAATTTCAGAGTGGCACTCTGCAATGCAGCAAGGCACCTTTCTACACTTCACTACATCACTGAGAAAGGTCAGTAGTGCGCAATAATGAGGCCATACAGCACTTTCCAGGTCATGCAGCCTACACTTGTACCCAAGCTGCCTAGCAGATATGCATTCACACTTGCACCACAGGCGGTCGGGGCCTGCTTTGCATGCAGGATTGTATTTGTGTATGAGAGTGCACCTTAATGATCAGGGTGTAGCCTCAGAAGCCTGATCGTCTATGTATGTGTGCCGCAGAACACAGCACACATAGCAAGGGGGAGTGACTTGGATGAGTTCATTTCTTCTTGATTATTACACATCACCTGAGGAGACCACTCGATTTATCACAATGTACAGATTTCCTCCGGTGGAATATATGACATGGAGACACCCCCACAAAATTCATGGAACACCTCCCTTGCACACAGTGATGCTACACAGCATTTTGGCCAGCGATGCATTGCTCTGTATCTTTACCCCATTCAACGGCAGACAAAGTGGCTTTGCGTGTCTTGACATGTATGACTTGGGGGTCTGCATTACACATGTACCATGGTCCATGTATGAGGCACACCCCTCATACTTATGTCCCGATCTGTGTTGGCAGACACAGAGATGGGTATTATGTCATCCATTTCTAACTGTTAGTGGGTCTGGTAGGTGCTTGAGTTTTGCTTACCTACAAGTAGGCCATTCACATATTTGGCATTCTGGAAGCATTCATTTATGATGGTGTGCAGGAATATGTATGCATCAGGCACACTGCCTGGGTGTTTGGCCAGCATGTTGGTAAACAAGCCCTAATGGTCGACAATGGCCTGGACATTAATAGAATGAGTGTATTTCCGGTTCCGGTATAGATGGGATGTTGCAGCAGGAAGAGGAGGCATTGGGGTGTCAGGCAGATGATGGCATCCAGGACAGAGGGAGGTAGGACGAGAAAGTTGGATGGGAGAATCCAGCCACTCTGGCTGCTATTATCTGGAAGGACCCCAATGCTATCATGTGTAGTACAGTCATGAGCTTCACCTGTGGAGAAATGTTGGTAGACCTGACAGTTTTTGTCTGGAGCCTTGTCACAATCAGGTGTAGCAGCTGTACAATGGACTCCCTCCTAAGCCAGAAATAGGTGATTACCTCATCCTCCATGAGACCAATGAGGGAAGTATGCTGCCAATAGACAGGCTCCCTTCTCCTGCTCTGCTGGGGGTCATAGGAGGTGTGAGGGGATGGGGTGGGGGTGGTTTTTGACTTGCTATTCCAAGCTGCACAATTAGCACCTCCAAGGCCTAGCTGAGCTTGCCAAATTGTTTTGCATGGCTTTTCTGTATGTGCCAGAGCCCATGTGTCATTTCCTACGCCTGGGTTACTGACGTGCAGGGTTTCTGATGCATTTCATGCTCTGCGCACCGCTTGCTGATGATGAGTCACTTTACCCAAACCTCGAAAAATCACTGCGTCAGTTCTTCATTGGGAATAAGCCTACCTTGCATATATTAATACTTACGCGACGCAGCCGGCTCAGGTACAGGAACATTTTGACGCAGGACTCCTAAGAGTAACACATCAGCCTAGATGCGTCAACTTGTCAATGTGGAGTACTGTCTGCACCGCCAATGCGTCAAAACCTTTGACGCATTGTCAGCGCAAGCTACTTGTACATAAGCCCTATATGTATTTGTCGAAACACCGAGGGGGATATTCTCAAGAACGTGTGTTAACTAACAACAAAATCGCTTAACGCAACTTCTCACATCGCAGTCTATTGTGGGAAAATAACACCGTGTCAACGTAGTATTCCCAACCCGGCGGCACCATTCGATAGTCACACGAGAACGCGACAAATGCCCGCGTTAAAATTAACACAACACCGAAAAAATGCGAAACACGAACGCCCAAAAAGTTGTGATGTCCCAAATCGCGAAACAAACAGCAATGATAACCAGCAACAGGCCTGACATTCCCACGCAACATGCAGGAAAATGCACTATAACAGCAGAGAAATAAAAAAAGAAAAAAAATGCAACTGCGCAGCACCATGGACGCACCCGGACCGAGTGCAGAGGACAACGCGAACCCCACAAGCCCCACAGACGACCAGCAACGAACCCCGGGGCCGGGGAAGGCCAAGGAGAAGAGGAGGAGGAAGACAGGGTTCAGTCTGCAGGAAAACAGGATCATCGTCACTGAGGTGACAGAACACTACCACCAACTGTTCGTCACCTCCACTGTGTCAACCGCAACACAAACGGAAATATGGCAGTCCATCGTGAACAACGTGAATGCAGTCGGAGTGTTGAGGAGGTCAATGGAGGAGGTCAAGAGGCGCTGGCATGATGTGACAAGCCAAACAAAGCAGAAACTCGATGCCAACCGGAAGGCAGCAACGGTGACTGGAGGTGGGAGTCCTGCGCCACAGGAGGAGCTGGATGAGCTGGAGGAAATGATGGCCACAGTCATCAGTGTGGAGACGGTGCAGGAGTTGTGGGTCCGGACACTGCTCGATATGACCTGACCCAACAGCAACAGGGTGAGTAACGACCAGGGACTGGGGGGACGGGGGTCGAGATGGGCACAATGGCACACATGCACAATCAAGAATAGCACACTGCACACCCACAATGACTGTGGAACATGTCTCTGATGGCCTTGACACACTGCAGCACACATAGAAACACCAAGTAGGCCCCCGTCCACCATGCGCACAAAAGGCCCCCCCTCACCAATTTCACAACCTACCCATGCACATGTGCTGAACCCAGCAAAGCAGTGGCTCTGTGAGCCACACTGACAATGCAAGTGACACTGCATGACCAATAGCATGGCTGCAGTCAAAATACATGACATGGTGCACGCCACGACACTGAGGTGGCCCAGTGTGGATAACATCCTCAAAGGAGCAGGTCACACTCTGACACATCCACGTGCACATACAACCCCTGAGGTCAACAACACATCTGCAGACAAACAATGCACAAGAGTACAAAATCCGTCCAAGAGCACAAATGACCAAAGTCGCCAACATCTCAGCTCCGTAAAAGCACACAAGTGAAAGGCACACCGCCTCAAAGGGATAAGGGGCTGCTAAATCAGAGCTGCAGGGGTGACTCTCCCACAATGCAGCACACACACATAGCAATCACAGCACATCAACATTGATGACAATGTGGTTCAAAGTGCAACACTTTCACTACAGAACAGAGGACACAACTGGTGCCGCATGTGCGTAGAAACTGGCCAATCACATCTGGCATAGCAGGAAACTGTCAGATGATCATGTACGAGTACAAACTCACATCCATCATGTAGTCGAAATGTCCACTGTCTCCCATCAAATAGCCAGCTCATTCAAAAAAGTCACAATGTACATTGTCATGCAGTCTGTATGTAAACATGTACAATGCATCAACATACATGGAACACACTGTTAACCTGCAACTCCCCTTTACATTGCAGAGGGACAATAAACACCTCCTGCAGAGCAGACCAGACATCTCTTCAGTGATGAGGAGGAGGTACCCCTGGCCATCTGCTCCGACACCCTCCAACGGCTCGTGGACAACCTCCGCACCCCACCTTCAGGAGCAGGGCAGCCCAGCTGCATCGAGGTGATACCACCCCCTGCACAGACCACACAGCAGGAAGCACCCACCACCACGGCTGGCTCACAGCACCTCACCGAAGAACACATGGCATTCCAACGCCGTGTGTCAGTCTGCCAGAGGGGGCTGGCTGAACAGTTGCGGGTGGGTTTCAACCTCATGGCAGCCAAGCTAGATGCCATACGTGGGTGTCTTAGTCCCATCAGGGACCACTTACAGTCCCTAACGGACACCCACAGTCCGCTCCATGCCCTACAACTATCCTTGGCTGACCTCGCTGGAGCCATTACTCGGATACAAGAACTGTCTAGGCAGAGAGGCTCCAGCGACAACAGCACAGAGTTGGCACAGATGCGGAGGACAATAGAGAACATGGAGCGGATGCAGGCAGGAAGGATGGCTGCCACAGCTGAACACCAGCGAGATGTAGCTGGCATCTACCATGCCCTGCAGATCCTCATCTTGCCATTGCTGCCACAGAGCCTGTCCCAGATGACTGCTGCAGGAACTTCAACACACACATCTCCACCCCAGTGATGCAGCCATACCACCTCTGCCCCCTGATGTGTCAGTGGCACACAGTGATGCAGCCATACCACCTCCGCCCCCTGATGTGTCAGTGGCACACAGTGATGCAGCCATAACACCACCACACACACCTGGCACACCTGACACAGAAGACATATCAGAGGACGAAGATGTGGACGGTAATGACTCTGTGTCAAAAAGGAGGTTGTAGCATTCATCACCAGCCATATGGCCTGTTTCTGCTTGGTACAGCCCTCTGCATCGTGCCCTGGTACAACACCTTCCACTGTCTCCCGAAACACTCTACGACATTCACCTGGACCCCGACAAGGACTGCCATATCTGCTCTGGTTACCAATGACACAGCAAACAGGCTGCTGACTCAAACCTTACTCTACCGATTGACTTGTCATCCCCTAAAGGACTCTGTTTGGCTCTCCGCTAGGCAACCATGTAATGTGGGGTGTGCATGGCCATGTACTGCTCCAGCTCCGACACTCCACAGGATGTGAATAAAACATTCCTAATCACACAGATGTGTCATGTCTATGTTCAATCAAGTATAACAGTATGGATGACTGTAGGGACATTGACTGCACAAAAAGGTACACCCTGGGAAATAAGATCAATGCACATGTTTGACCGTGACACACATGGCCAATTAGATGACTGTGAAGGTGTGAACTAGCTGTGGCCTCATTGATCATGAACAACAATCTCGCAACCCCACAACGTAGCCCCACATCCATGTATGAAATAGGGCTGTGTGTAAATATGTCAAAGTCGGTAGGAGGCCTAAAGTAGTGTCCCACATCACATGTGACAACAGAACATCTCTTCTCATACCTACACACACTCAACTGTGTGGACACAACCTGGTTTAATGGAACATATTGATCCACATGGCAAGAAGTCGGACACCATACTCCCATTGCTGAAGACACGTAAGTGCACAGGTCCACTAGCAACTCTCCCAACCACAATGTCTGGCTCACAGAGGTGGAGCTGGCAATAAGGACTCACCCCTAAGTGAAATGCGTCAGCCAGTCCCTCCCTGTGTATGGACAATGCACATTGAGGAACACGATTTGGCATGCTAATCAACATTCATCACAGTTGATCACTAGTGAAGCTGCGTACACTTTATTAGCATGTGCGTGTCAGTACGGGCAAGACAAGGGCCACAACATGCAGACCAATGCATCATACACTAACAGGCAGCAAAGGAACATGTAGAGGTGCAAGACATGGGGAGGCACAAATAATCACCAACCATGACGGATGCCGACCGTCTCAGCCCACCTTGCCTTGCTGGACGAGTCATGTGGTGTTTGGCGAATGCTCATTGCACTGTGTCAGGGGACACCACTCACAGCCCATGAGATCTGCATAGTCCTGTACCACCGGTCAGCGCTGACTGTCTGCTCTGCTGACAGTGAGCAGGTGAAGGAGTCCACCAAGGTCACATGTAGTACTACACTGCCATGTATGTACTCTCCCTCCAGCGGTGTGTCAGTTTGAGGAACATTGCCAGGCACCGCTATCCACTCACCTTGCACAGGTGTGTGTCAACCTGCAGTCTTGCACGCACATGCATTCTGAGTCCATGCGAATGCAGCCATGTCCACTGTCATGGTGGGATGTGTGTCCATTTCTCCAAGATGCAAAAGGGTGTTGGGACCTCTGCCATGGGTTACAATCTTTTGTGGCTGCAGGAACATAGTTACTCGTCCATGAAAGCGAGCGCAGCTTCATGGGCAATCAGTTCCAAGAGTATGTTGTTATCGACTTCAATGAACACGGGGGCGAGCCAATCCATTTGCTGGTCCGGACAGATGTGCTCCGTCTACACCATTTCACCAATCCGCAACACATCCCAATAGGGGAGCGCTTCGATGTGGTCACTGCACACGAGGAATTGTGCAATCTCACATGCCCAACTGCCAGCACATACACCCAATACCAAGGCATCCCATGAACGGGTATCATGGTTACACTCCTGGTTGTGGGCCAACAGGGGGCGCACACACATGTCATAATCCAGTTCATCTACCGTTGTGTTGGATAGGCAGACATCCATGGGCCACTCGAATATAAATGATCGGCAGTGGAACCAGGGCTGGACGCAGGTGACGTACGCAAGACGGAAGTTCAGACGGTAACTGATGCGCAACACTGCCAGTGGCAGTGCCCCCAACAAATGCAGCATTCGGTCACAGTACAGTTCCACGTGACAGGGGTTGTGCATGTGCCCGGGATGTTCTGACATTGCGTTGTTCGCACTCGTAGAACCGGCACTCTTCTGTCCTGCGGCTGTTATGTGGATGATATGCCACAGCTCGGAGCAATGAGTCGTATGAGTGTGCAAAGTTTGTACGTATGGGTTGTCCTGTACGTAAGTGTCAAGGCCGTTCCATGCAGGAGTACCTCGAGCAAGGACTTCTGTGTGTGGGGTGTGGAGACGTTGATCTTTCATCGGCGCCGTGTGTAGTGTGGGAGTCGTCATCATCTGCCATGGTATCTCTCTTAGGGGTGCCTGCCGCATGCATTTCCAAGGTCGGGGTGCAGATGTCCTTCCGCCTTCTGTATTGAGACAAAGGGGCTTTCATCCCTAATGTTAGTCTGACTACTGCTTGTATCCTGGGAATGTGATGTGGCTATCGCGCAGCATTGAGGCTAGGCTTTGGGCTTATGGTGCAACAAAAGCGATGAACACACACAACAGTTGCCATGCATGAGCCAAGACCGCGAGCGGCCTTGCACTCCTTGTACAGTCCCTTCGTGCGCGGATGCCCTCCGGCTGCATGCAACATTGCAACATTGTCGATTGCGGGCCGTGTGGCGCAGACACTGCAGCAGAGACACACGCATCAGTTGGTTTCCTGTGCAGCCCAGATATGAACCACGCCCAGAGGCCAGGGATAATTGTTCACACTCCTACGCTGGCCTGGCGTACGCCGAGCAAGCCCACTCGGCTTACGTATAAAGGGGGGGACGACGACGCTACGTGTCCCAGTTCTTCCCCACTGCCTGAGGTGACATGGCTGAGTCTTCCTGGCCGATGACGAGACTCAATCATTTAGGGTCCATGACTTGGGTTGCACGGAGTCGGTGGCACCGGTTGCACTGCGGCCGGCACGGGCCTACCGCCACGGGACGGTGACTTACTGTGCACTGAGGTAGGGGCACCTAAAGTGCTGAGTGGGAGTGCAGCCTGCGATTATGACGTGTGCACTGATATGGTCTCTGCCATTGCAATATCAAGACCCAGATTCAAGTGTGCGCCTGGTGGACCGCAATGTAGGCCTGAGCCAGCGGGCAGCGCGGGCCTGCCGCCATGTGGCGTTGCCTCGCGTTTCACAGAGTTAGTGGCACCTGGAGAGCTGAGCGGGTGTGCAGCCTGCGATGATGACGTGTGCCCTGATATGATCTCTGCCATTGCAAAATCAAGACCCAGAATCAAGTGTGCAACCTGGTGGCCCGTGCTGCGGGGATGCGTGATGTGGAGGCTGCCAAGGTTGCAGGAGGCCCCGGGCTTGGAGCTTGCACCGGGACGTGGTGGGCCCTCTTGGAGACACGCCGGTGGCGGAAGGTGAGCAGTGAGGTCTGGGTGCGCAGGGGTGGGCAATCCCCGCTGGGCGGCGGGAGGGGCTGGGGTGCAGCGGCCTGTGTGCGCAGGGGCGGCCAAGCGATGTTGCCGTGTGCAATGATATGTGCTCTGCCATCATTAGCTGTGGACTCTGTTTCAGATGAGGGACCTGGTGGCCTGCAGTGTGTACCGGCACGTGGTTGGAGACACACTGGTGGTAGCAGGTGAGCAGTGAGGTCTGGGTGAGCAGGGGTGGGCAATCCCCGCTGGGCGTGCGGGACGGGCTGGGGTGCAGCGGCCTGTGTGCGCAGGGGCGGCCAAGCGATGTTGCCGTGTGCAATGATATGTGCTCTGCCATCATTAGCTGTGGACTCTGTTTCAGATGAGGGACCTGGTGGCCTGCAGTGTGTACTGGCACGTGGTTCGAGACACACCGATGGCAGCAGGTGAGCAGTGTGGCCTGGGTGCGCAGGGGCGGGCAAAACCCGCTGGGCGGCGGGAGGGGCTGGGGTGCAGCAGCCTGGGTGCGCAGTGTCGGCACTCTCTCTCCCTCTCCCTCTCTTCCTTTCACTGTCTCTCTCTCTCCCTCTCTTTCTCTCTCTCTCCCTCCTTTCCTTTCACTGTCTCTCTCTCTCCCTCTCTTCTCTATCTTTCTCTCTCTTTCTTGCTCTCTCTCTCCCTCTCTTTCTTTCACTGTCTCTCTCTCTCCTCTCTGTCTCTATCTCTCTCTCTTTCTCTCTCTCACTGTCCTCTCTTTCTTTCACTGTCTCTCTCTCCCTCTGTTGCTCTCACTCTCCTTCTCCCTCTCTTTCTCTCTCTCTCTCTCCTCTCTCTCTCTCTCTCTCCTTTCTTTCTCTCTCTCTCTCTTTCCCTCTCTGTCCTTTGTTGAGCGCATGACACACCTTCTTATCTTCAATTTTGTCTTCGCAGACTGTGACTTACGGTTTGTCCGGAGAAGACCCGCCATGACTCTTCCAATTATTGATGTTAATTTGAATTTGAATAAATGGATTATTTTTGGTATTCTAAGTTGTATGTCTGTTTTTCCTTTTTCGGACCACACATGGATGTTGGTTGTTGTACTTGTGCGACATCGGGCGGATTGTTGTGTTCATGAATTTGTAAGGTAGATGTGGAATATCTTTGTCCGGGGGGGTGCCCAGGGTAGGGCCCTGGTGGGGGGCCCGGGGGGGTGGCGGGCCTGGGTGTGGTGGCGGTGGGTGTTGTGGCCCTCTTGGGGCTCCGAGCTGCATGATCAGTAGCTCCATGGCATCGGTTGTTCTGGTGTGGCTGTGGGCCTGGCTCCCTTTCATGGTGCAGGTTGTCGTCCGACTTAACACCAGGTAAGAGCAGGTGTTAATTCCCTGCTGCTAACGCGCCTTATCGCATGTTTTGTGTTCTTATCGCCGATCTGGCTGGTCGTTGGGAATGTTGCGTAGTGGTGTTTCCGTGGGTTTTTGCACGGGAAGGCCTACTCTGCATCTCATTAGCGTTAGTTGCCGGTGTTATCCGTGGCGATGTTTTTTACGACTGCTATTGCAGGAAAACAGGTGATATCTGCTGTTAGCACCAGCTTGTGAATGGTGCGATGAATTTATCGCCACTTTGGCTGCGATAAAGTGACGCTAACTCGGCGATAAGTCCTTGAGAATATGCCCCCACATCTTTATCTCTTTGCAGTCTGAAATTGTAATAATGTATGGAGATTTCTTCATTTTTTACCAAATTTGTTCTAAATGTTGTTTAATATCTCAAACAGATAAATATAAATCCCAGAACATTTCTACAGAAACATTTCCTACAGAAATGTTACACAGAATTTCTGGAATGGCCCATCTATGTGGCCTTTTTTAGGGACTGAAGTCAATACAATAAATTATGAAACATGTACATCAACTCAGGACTAATGGAAAGCTTAAAAACTATATAATTCCTAGTAATGCATAACCTGAGAAACCTAGTGGTGCAAGCTAGACCTCCCTTCCCCTGAATGTTTGGCTGGGAGAATGCGCTGAATAGGATATCTCTCAGATTTTCAGATTTGTTTTTCAAAACATGTTAATTTCCTTCAGTCTCCTCATGCAGTACCATACCCCTGCTAAAGTTTTACTCACATATATGTTTCTCCAGGTCTTCTAAGCATGGGGGCGCAGGCGTGTTAGGTTTTTTATGGGTTTGGTGTGTACCCATGCAATATGTTGGGTGCAGTACATCCAGAAAATTGGAAAGCAACTGAAAGTGATATGTGGTTTGGGGTTCCATTCTTTTAGTCATATTAACCTTGGACATTATGGAGACATACCACAACCATATACTTTCAACATTAAAGGGTTTTATCACTGAGTGCCACATCTTCCTTACCTCGATTGGCTAAAAGAAAGTGCTAAATAAAATGTCTGTCAGATTTTTTGCATTTTCCCAAAACATGGTCATTCATTCCAACTTGCCTTGTGCAGGAACAGATCCCTGCCAAGACTTTACCTCCCATGGGTGCTCCCCTGAGTCTTCCAAGCACACGAGTATCAGACATGTATGGGTTGTTATGGGTTTGGGGTGCCCAATGGTGATAAACTGGGAGGAGTGCATTCTTGAAATTTGGAAATCAGCTTAAAATCGTGGTATTGGGTACCAGTCATTTAGTCCCAGACAACAGCCCTGAGTCATACAGAAATGTACTGCAACTATATATTTCCAAGATCTACTCATCTCAGCGTTTCTATTGCTTACTGCCACATGTCCCGCCTACTGATTGGCTAGCCAGGAGAATGCACTGAACATGAAGTTTTGTCTAATTTTTACACTTTTTACTGGGCGGAGTTCGTGGAGTTTCGCTACGCGGAACTCCGCGTAGTGCAAAAAAAACTCTGCCGCGCTGAGCGGAGCTCCACGAGCAGCAGTGTGCATTCGATAAATGCCATTCGCTGTGATTTTCAGTGCCAGGTGCTTGTCCGCACTGTGCAATCATCGTGAACGGCACCATGCACAGGTCAAGCAGGCGCTGCTTCCTTTCTGCCACTCGAGTAGATTTTTAATCCAGCCGCAGCTTTCTCAATGCGAACAGACGGTTTCTCAACGCGAGAGGTCTCAAGCATACGCGACCACCAGCAATGAGAAATCTGACCCCCCACGTTGAGAAATCTCACGGGGAGTTTGATTTTCCACGCTCGCGCTCGCCAACTTGATGTTGACAATCGCAAACGAGGAAAAATCTCGCCGGGAGGTGGATTTTCCTCGCTCGCGCTCGCCAACATGACATTGACGAACGCAAGCAAGGAAAAAAACTCCGCTCTGCAACGCGAAGCGGAGTTTTTCGGAACTCCGCGAGCTCCGCGTAACGAGGGTGCGGAAAACTCTGCAAACTCCGCGAGTGGAGCGGAGTTCACTGCCCAGACTTACCTAAAATGCAAATCCCCCAGCCTCCCTAACACAGGAACTTATCCCTACCAAGGCCTGCCCACCCACATCTCTCTTTACTTTGTTTATGGGTTTATAATGCCCACTGGAGATTAACTGGAGGTAATTAATTTGGGAGATTTCAAAAAGCAGCGGAAGTTAAATGCCAAGGCTTTTTTGAATCCTACCACAACCATACATTTTCAATGTTTAAACATCCTAAGGTTTCTATCAGTGTGTGACATGCCACCCTTGCCTTGCTTGTCTGGCTGGCACAATGCATTGAACATCACTTTTGTCAGATGTTCAGCAATTTTCCACAAACAATGTTAATTTCATTAATTTTCCTCACATGGGAACATATCCCTGCCAGACTTGATGAAGCTCATGAGTGCCCTGAGTTTTGAAATATCAGAACTGTGGAGCCGGGTCTGGTGGCTCAGTGGACTAATGCATCCACTGCAGGGGCCTGTGTTCGACCTCATGGTCACAGGTTCAAATACCAGGGGGTCCACTCAGCCTTTCATCCATCTGAGGTTGATAAAATGAGTATCATTGACTTGGGTAACAATAAACATCTGTTATTCAGCGGCAAGAGACCTCGTTGGGGTGAATGTGCGCTTTACAAACACACATGTTATGTTATGTGTAGGTTTTCTATGTGTTTGAGCAGGGGTCCACACACTAGACACAACAAAATATTTTTGAAATGGCAGCTATCATGGGGGTATGACTATAATATTTGAGGTCGGTCTTGGCCGGCACTCAGGGAAACCTCCTAACCCTGGACATTTCCAAAAAATGGGAACCTAGGGTATTCCAGGGTGATGTGGCTTGCATGAATCACAGCACATTTTATTATGCAGAATTCCCTAAAATGTTCAAAGTATAGGTAGAAAAAATTCACAATTTCTTCAATGTCTGTGAAAAAAAACTGCAGGATGTCCTACAAAGGGAAACACTCTTAGCATCGAACCTTCCCACCCTTCTCCTGATAAAGTGTATGTAGGCCAGAACTTTGACCTTGTGAAACCTAGATTGACAGTTCATTTACTCAACATCATTATAGTTTTGGCCTTTTCAAGTCAATTATGGCAAACCCACCCACACACATGAGGTACTGCTGCTGTCCGTATGGAACTCTGTGAGGTGAGGCTTTTGGTATTCCTATTTTGAACTAAATTTGAAGTTTGAGGGGGTTCTGGGTAAAGAATGTGGTAGCATCTATGAACTTCATCGAGTGTCTAGTTTTCAAAAGTCTAGGGTTGGTATGACCCCTTCGGTGTCAGCCAACTTTGGTCCCAAATACAGCATCTACCCACAACCTAAAAAAGCAGCCTACTTTCGAGCTTTTTTTCATAAGCTATCCACTGTTGTCACATTCAAGAAACTTTCCTGTCCCAGGCCCAATCATGTTTACAGGGTTTGGTTTTAATCTGGAGAAGTGAGGGCAAGCAGGATGGCAGGGCATTTGCCATATCAATTGATTTTCTCTACAGTTTCAACCTCCTATTGTAATCTAGTGTTCACAAAAAGATTTTTTTAAACTACCTGCAAAACACTTGACAAAACACTTGTTATTATGAGTAATCTAGACTTTGGACTGGTATGAATAACTCCCATCCCTAAGCTTGCTTTTGTGAATTTAAAATTCCAAATTCATATTTATAAGAAACTGGACTATTGGTTGAGGAGTATGGAAGCCGCACTCAGGCAACAACCATAATCCTTGTCAGGGTGACCCACAAAAGTCACTAAATTAGTCGGGTAGTTAACCCTCTGGTAGCTTGGCACAAAAGCAGTCAGGCTTAACTTAGAGGCAATGTGCAAAGTATTTATGCAGCACTTAAGCACTAATATAGTAAAAACACAGCACAAGAAAAATCCCAAACCAATTTAGAATAATAGAGTTAATTTTAATAAATAAAATGAGACCAACACCCAAAAAATCCAATCAATAGAATTGTAGATATTGGATTTCAATGTTTTTCAGTAAGTATACTGCCTAGAAGCACAAAGTGCCAACTAAGGGTATCTGGTCGCACTGGACTGGGACAAAGTTAAAGTTCAGGCCGACCGCGATGGGACAAAGTTACAAGTTCAGTCCGACAGCGATGGAACACATGCCAGGCACAGGACCAAGTATGGGCTGCTGAGAATAGTACCTTATGTCCTTCGTGCTAGGTCTGAGCGGGTTTGCTTTGCAAGGCTTCGCATTGGCTGGCATCGGTTTTGATGAGGCTATGTGACATGGCTTTGAGGAGTGCAGAGAGGCTTTGCGAGGCTTGGTGTCACTCAGCGTAATTTCCGATGAAGCTTCAAACTGTGTGGCGAGGCTTTGCGTCGCTTTCCATCAGATTTGATGGAACCTTCAATTATACCAGGAGGAGTTCCCTCTGATGCCAGTCAAGGGTCCAAGACCTGGGAGGGCACCTCTTGGGGATCAGGAACTCACTCCAGCAGAGGCCAGCATGGTTCAGGCAGGGCCAGTTGCAGGTCCAGTGCAGCAGGTCAGATGGTCAGTTGAAGGGAGGCCTCTGGAGGTTGTTGTGTTCCTGTAGCTCAGAACAGGAGGTCAGTCAACTGACACTTGGAGTCACTCTGGTAGTCGTGGGAGATGGCCCTCTCTCTTTTAAGCAGCAAGGCAGGCCTAAAACAGCAGGGCAGTCCTCTGAAGAACATGGCAGGCCTCAAACAGCTGGTCAGTCCTATGAAGTACAAGGCAGTCCTTCTGAAGACTTCCACAGGTCCTAGGAATGTACTAAAGAGTTGTCATGAGGTTCCAATGTTTATACCTGTTGCCAGCATTTGACATGTTAGAAACGTCTAGAGCTCCCCCTACTTCTGATTCTGAAACTTTCTTCCTGCCCTACCGAGGCTCGAAGAGGTTTAGGGTGTCAACGGACTGGTCTCAATTTCTTTGTGAATGTGCTGAGGCAGCCCTTTTGACATGTAAGCAGGGCAGAGAAAAGCTCCGTCCCTCCCACCCTGGCAGGATGGTCCATCCTGCCAACATCTAGTCCCCCTTTGTTTTACTGTCTAAGAGGAAGGCCCAGAGGCCAACTGCCAAGTATACCAAGTCATGTGACCCTGGACACAGGCTGCAGGCACCAAATGGTTAGTACAAGAAAATGCCAGCTTTCAGTATTGTGACTTAAAATCTGACTTTGCCATTAAAGAAGACTTTAAATTACAATTCTTTTGAGCCAAACATGATATTTCTACCTGTTCCCAATAAAAAGTTAGCACTTATTTAATGTAATAAGGTAACCCAATGTTAGCCAATGGTAGATGTAAGCCTCACAGTAGTGAAACACAAATTTAGGAGTTTTCTCTAACAGGACATGTGAACCTTAAAAACTCCTGCCCTACCTTTTAAATACAATGCAACCTGCCCTCTGGGATGTTTAGGGCCTATCATAAGGGTGTCCTATTTGCATTAAAATGACGTTGAGACGTGGAAAAAGATTTCTTTTTTTAAACTGCACACAGGCTGCAGTGGCAGGCCTGAAACGTGTTTTTAAGGGTTGCTTAAGTGGGTGGCACAGTCAGTGTTGCAGGCACACTAGTAGCATTTAATTTACAGGCCCTGGGTACATGTAGTACCCCCTTACTAAGGACTTATAAGTAAATTAAATATGCCAATTGGGTGTATGCCAATTGTACTGTGTTTTAAGGGGAGAATACACATACACTTTAGCACTGGTTGGCAGTGGTAAAGTGCACAGACTGCTAAACGCCATCTAAAACAGGTTCAGAAAACCAGAGGGGCGAAGGCAAAACGTTTGGGAGTGACCCTGCAGAGAGCACCAAGTACAACAGCTGGTCATTGTAGTCAGTGAGCAAATGCTTTTTACTTCTCTGTGTGATGGGTATGTCTATATAAACTTTCTTCTGTAAAAAAAGAAATAAAGATGTGCAGCTGTAAGTCTTGCTTTGAAGGCTAAAAAGACTCCTGTGTGAGGGGCAGCTTAAGTCCTATGGCACGTTGAGCATAATACTGATATCTACTTATGAACACCGCATGATGTTAAAAACATATTTGGGGATTGTTTTCTATTTTTTTCCACTGGCACTTATATGGCGCAAAGTGGTACAAAGCATCGCAAAGCAGTACATCGACTTACGTACTGTTAAAAATGACAAACTTGCACAGCAGCACTTGAGCACCATTGCAACCCTTCATAAACTTAGTCCTGTGTGTCTTTCAGTGTGTGGCTTGCAATATAAGGACATTTACAACATACATTACTTGAAGCCAAGGGATTATTGGCCTTATTCTTCAGGGCAATTACACAGTCATTCACACATGTTTGAACTTGGGACATGCAAAGGATTGGGTATCAGGACGCCCCCACAGTGTTCTTGCATGAGCCCACTCTCACTCTTGGTCTGTGAGTGGTACAAAGGAGGAGTAGGCGAACTGTTCGGGGTGGGAAAAAGTGCACATCCTTGTATGGTGAGGTAATTGTCATGATATAGGCCAACCTTAAGGCAATTCTTTACATACTTTCAAGCTTTTTAGCATGGTAGGCCCATCGCTGTTTCAGTCATGACAATCATGGTAGATCAAGAGCTTTTCAGGCATGATCGGCCCCAACAACCCTTCCACAATTATGGCAATTATTGGCAGGTTGGTTATATCTTGGTCCTGATGAGTGTATCAACGGCATCACGGTTTCGATTCTTTGTAGATCTGTGTTATTTCTGTTATGATGGGGCCCATAAGTCGCATCATTTGTCTCTTGGTAGAGTTGTAGGTATTCTTGGTATATTGTGAGCAGTAATGTGGCCCTAGCATACATCTTAACAGTCTAGCTGCTGTCCATATTGTAGGCAGCAATTGGCATTCTGATCACTATAGGCGGCAAAATTGTGAAATCCAAAACATATAATCTACTTCACTTTTTGTTACGATATTTAGACATGAAAAGCAGGTGACTTGTGGTAAAAAAAAATGCAATGTTTTACGTTTTTTCCAGTTCAACTGACATACATAATTAATGCTCCTTTAGCACCTATGTCTTTTTAGCTAATTTATGTAAACAATGCGCTGTAAAATGCACAATCTGTTCAGTTTTTTCAAAATATTCTTTGGGAGAAACAAGCTGTACTCTTCACATGCAAGGATGGTTCCCTTGCTTCTCGTGCTGGATCGGTGAAGTTAAAGGCGAATATTTGAACTTCTTTACTTTGAAAATTCACCAACATTCACTGCTATTTGTGTCTGAAAATAAAATGACGATGAAAATTAGTTTTTGTTGTTTAGGAAATTGGATTTCGTTTTTGTTTTAAAAGGCTGCATAGGTTGTTGGAAGGGCGTCTTGTTTTGTGGTATACATATGGAGCACATAACAGATTATAACAGCTTCTGGCACACAGTCTTTCAAATAGTAGGGCTATTTTTCCTCTTCTTAAGATTATACATATAGAGAGTATGTATTGTTTCACTTAGAGGTTATAGTCTCCTCTGCACATTAAAACGGAATGCTGTCTTTTGGGCACAAATTGATACCAGGCAGTGATCAAATCAAATAATACAAAAAATATTTTTCCATTTGCCTTGTAAGAGCAATATGCAGCTAGCACAACAGATGAGCAATGTTTTCAATTTCAAAACTCTAACAAAGACAGAACACAATGACACATTTCAGCGAGACAGTTTTCTAGCATATCAGCATTGCACTGCTCCTGTAATGAATAATAATGTGCAAGAAAGGCATGAACAGAATGAATATAACTTTTCTCCAGTTTTTGAGTCACTGAAGTCAGAGGATTTGTAGAACTGTCACATAGCTGTTGCTGGTAGGGAGGGGTTGCTTGTGGGGGTGGTAGCCCTTCTGGCTTTGCCTGATGGAGATGACTGCTCCTGATGCACTGATCCTCTTGTGAGTGGCTAGGCCTGGTGGACTGACTGTGCATTATGAACTGACTGCCCCTGATGAAATGAGTATGGGCCTCAGACTTTGGCAGACGCCTCTGATCCTCCCTCATGGTGGAATGGAGAAGACCATCAAGCTGGGAACTGATCTTCCACCCTATTGAGTATATCCCTCATCAGGTCGGCCATCCGCCATGCAAAGTAATGTCTGTTTGTGATCTTTGCAATCTCTAGCACAGTTTGCCCTTCCTCTGTCAGCAGACATACCTCCACGAAGGTTGGTGTATTGGTCCACCATAAGCCATTTAGAGTAATCCACCACCTCCGACTGATGGTCGAAATGCTGTAATAGAGGATGATAATTCCAGATGTAAACATGTATGGATGTCTGTAAAACTTTGACACACAATTTACCAATCACTTACACAACATCAACCAATTACTAAATCATGCTGCCTGTTGTAGAAAGATGTCCAAACCACCAAAGAAACAATTTACCACTCAAACTACAGAGCTTTGCTTCATGCTAAGAAAGCAGCAGGCACGGCAAGCAGAAGAACCCTTCTATTCTCAGAAAATGAGCTGCAAGTAATGGGCGATGCGATTATGAGGGTGGAGCATGGGCGCATACTACAATGATGGGTCAGTGTAGAGGATGTGCAGCGCTCACAGGATGACATCCACAAGAGATGAAACGTCTTGCGGAGGAGAGTCCATTCCCTCTATGTCCATCCCTCCTATATAATAAGGGGCCAAGTGGTGGGTCTCCCAGACCCCTATGCTGCATGCCCTGGAAGAAGAAGTAGATCATACACACTGGTGGCATAGCGGGCATGAAAGGATGGAGTGGGCAGTAGTAAGTGATACATTTTCTGGATCCTCAAAAACACAGCCTAGGAAATGGCTTTTCAAACCCTTTGGCACTAAGGACTATGTCAGTGTGTCCACATGAGATAGAAATCCAGTTGGACTGCAACCACCCTGCAAACCACTGAGCAGTACTTCAGTGAGGTGCATTTCAGGTAACGATCAATTTTGTGAAATATCACAAGGAAGATTAGTGAAACCCAAACCCTCTTTCATAATAGAAAGGCACACTCAAGAGCACAAGGAAATAATATTTTTTTAGAGATCTATTTTATAATTAAAATCCTATCCTAGTGCACACAATATGAGAAGTAACTATAATAAAAATAAATAGAATAATTGCTGTACCATTTACAAGACGTATGCACCACAGAAAATATTCCAACATATCTTATGTGTTATTTTATAGTAAATTTCACCATCATATCTTTGAGTTACTAAGGTAAACTCAGTTCCAAAGCAAAAGTATAATTCATGTTTCAAAGATGGTTCACATACACTTTCCTGTTTTGAACAATGAAAATATTGCTCAATATAACAGTGTCATCTTCTATTCTCATCTGTGTTGGAAGGCAGGCTGATAAACACAGCAATCGCAGTTTTTGTGTGCCTCCCGTTACCCTTCAGCAGAACCAGGTGATATAGCCTGTCTGATCAGTCTTCTGGCATGAAGTTTTTCTATAACCCGTCTCACTCTGTTCCCATCACATAAAGCATTATCTGGTTATTGCTGAATCTTTCAGAATAAACAATCAGCAGAAAGTGGCCTGATGCCCTTTTATTTATTTTCATTCTGTAAAACCATGCCTTTTGAATAATCAATCAATCAATCAAACATTTGTAGAGCGCGCTACTCACCCGTGAGGGTCTCAAGGCGCTAGAGGGGGTGGGAGAAGAAAGCAGCTACTGATCGAACAGCCAGGTCTTGAGAAGTCTCCTGAAGGTCAGCAGGTCCTGGGTCTGTCGCAGGTGGGTGGGGAGGGTGTTCGATGTCTTGGCGGCGAGGTGGGAGAATGATCTCCCGCCGGTGGTCGTTCGGCGGATGCGTGGGACGGTAGCGAGGGCGAGGGCGAGGTCAGCGGAGCGAAGCTGGCGGTTTGGGGTGTAGAAGGTGAGTCGTTCGTTGAGGTATGCTGGTCCGGTGTTGTGGAGTGCTTTGTGAGCATGGGTGAGGAGCTTGAAGGTGATCCTCTTGTTGACCGGGAGCCAGTGCAGGTCTCTCAGGTGGGCGGTGATGTGGCTGTGGCGAGGGATTCTGAGGATGAGGCGTGCGGAGGCGTTTTGTATGCATTGAAGTCTTTTCTGGAGTTTGGCCGTGGTTCCCGCGTAGAGGCCGTTGCCGTAGTCCAGCCTGCTGC
Source organism: Calotriton arnoldi (assembly GCA_963921515.1). Taxonomy (NCBI): domain Eukaryota; kingdom Metazoa; phylum Chordata; class Amphibia; order Caudata; family Salamandridae; genus Calotriton; species Calotriton arnoldi. Next base: position 78,042 of record CAWUFW010018509.1, read on the forward strand.
TGACGAGGGCTTGGGTGACCGTCCTTCTGATTTCGGTGGGGATCCATCTGTAGATCTTGTGGAGCATGCGGAGGGTGTTGAAGCAGGAGGAGGAGGAGACAGCGTTGACTTGCTGGGTCATAGAGAGCGTTGAGTCCAGGATGAACCCAAGGTTGCGAGCATGGTTGGTGGGTGTCGGGGCAGTTCCCAGCGTGGCCGGCCACCAGGAATCGTCCCATGCGGAGGGGGTGGAGCCGAGGATGAGGACCTCCGTCTTGTCAGAGTTCAGTTTCAGGCGGCTGGTCTTCATCCACTCTGCGACGGCCTTCATTCCCTCATGGAGGTTGGATTTGGCGGTGGCCGGGTCCTTGGTGAGGGAGAGGATCAGCTGGGTGTCGTCGGCGTACTAGATGATGTTGAGGTGGTGCGCTCGGATGATGTTGGCGAGAGGTGCCATGTAGATGTTGAAAAGGGTCGGGCTGAGGGATGATCCTTGGGGTACGCCGCAGGTGATCGCGGTGGCTTCGGATCGGAATGGGGGGAGGCGGACTCTCTGGGTTCTGCCGGTGAGGAAGGAGGTGATCCAGTTCAGTGTTTTGTCGCGGATCCCTGCGTCATGGAGGTGTGTGTGCAGGGTGTGGTGGCAGACGGTGTCGAAGGCGGCCGAGAGGTCCAGGAGGATGAGGGCTGCGGTTTTGCCGTTGTCCAGCAGGGCCCTTATGTCGTCGGTGGCGGCGATGAGGGCGGTTTCTGTGCTGTGATTGCTTCGGAAACCGGATTTGGAGGAGTCCAGGATGTTGTTCTCCTCAAGGAAGTGGGTCAGTTGTCTGTTGGCGGTCTTCTCAATGACTTTTGCCGGGAACGGGAGCAGGGAGATGGGTCGAAAGTTCTTGAGGTCCTTTGGTTCCGCCTTGGGTTTCTTGAGTAGGGCGTTGATCTTGGCGTGTTTCCAGCTCTCCGGGAAGGTAGCGGTCTCGAAGGAGCTGTTGATGATCTTCCGGAGTTGGGGTGCGATGATGGAGCTTGCTTTGTTGAAGATGTGGCGGGGCAGGGGTCGGAAGGTGAGCCGGATTGGATGGTGTTCATGATTTTGATGATGTCTTCGTTGTTGACATTGTTCCAGGAGAGCATAAGGCCGGTGTGTTTGGTGGGCATTGAGTCGGTGGTGTCGGCGTCTGTCGTCGGTGTCTGGGTGTCGAAGCTGTCGTGGATGTCTGCAATCTTGCGGTGGAAGAAGGTGGCCAGGGAGTCGCAGAGTTCTTGCGACGGCGGGATGTCATTGGAGCTGGACCTGGGGGTGGTGAGTTCTTTCACAATGTTGAAGAGCTCTTTGCTGTTGTGTGCGTTGTTCTCGATGCGTTCCTTGAAGGAGGTCCTTTTGACGGATTGGATGAGTTGGTGGTGCTTGCGTCTGGTGTTCTTGAGGGCTGCGTGTTTGTCTGGTGTCTGGTCGTGGTGCCACTGCTTCTCGAGTCTTCGGCAGGTTTGCTTGGAAATCTGGAGGTCGGCATTGAACCAGATGGCTCTCGTGTCGGTGCGCCTGTTTGAGGGTTTCCTGATCGGGGCGAGGGTGTTGGCGCAGTCATCGATCCATTGTCTGAAGTTGTGGGCCGCTGCGTTGGTGTCAGAGGGCTTGGATGGAGGGCCTCGGGCGAGTGTGGTGATAAGCTGGTCTTCGGTGACTTTGTTCCAGCTGCGGTGTGGGATTCGTTGCGGTTGGTTGTGCGCGGTGTGTTTCTCGAAGGAGAAGTGGATGCAGTGGTGGTCGGTCCAGTGGAGTTCGGTGGTGTGGCTGAAGGTGACGTGGTTGCTGGCGGAGAAGATGGAGTCGAGGGTGTGTCCGATGGAGTGGGTGGGTGTCGTGACGAGCTGTTTGAGTCCGAGGTTGTCGATCAAGGTTGTGGAGTTGCTGTCGTTTGCGTTCTCGAGGTGGAAGTTCAGGTCTCCGAGGAGGATGTAGTCTGTGGAGGCGAGGGCGTGCGTGCTGATGAGGTCGGTGATGGAGTCGCTGAACTGTGGTTGGGGTCCCGGGGTCTGTAGACGAGGGTTCCTCTGAGGGTGGTGTTGTGATCGACGTGGATCTGGAAGTTTAGGTGTTCGGCCATGCTGAGGGAGTCTTTGGTGTTGGTCGAAATTCTGATGGTGTTCTTGTGGACGATGGCGATTCCTCCTCCTGGTTTGTTGTTTCGGTCCCTGCAGGTGATCTTGTAGCCGTCCGGGATGGCTATGTCGGGCACCGAGGAGGCGTTCATCCAGGTCTCCGTCAGGAAGGCGACGTCCGGGGAGGATGAATCGAGCAGGTCCCAGAGTTCGATGGCGTGCTTGTGGACTGAGCGGGTGTTGAGTAGTATGCATCTGAGATGGTTGTGGTCTGCTTTGGTGGGATGGGCAGGACGTGCAGGTGTGCGCTGGCTGGTGTAGCTGCAGTTTCGGCAGGTGAAGGGTCTGTGGGTGAGTTTCGGGGTGGCCTGGAAGAAGGTGGAGGATCGGCCGGCGTTGAGTGCGTGGAGGGTGTTGGCGTCGTAGCGGCGTTGGGTGTTGTGGCACTCGCAGGGGCCAGGGGTCTGGCGCTGGGCGTGGTCCAGGTGCAGACGGGCGCAGACTGGCTTGCCTTAGGCGCGCAGCGGTCGCCATATGAAGGGGAGGGGGGCAGGAGCAGAGGTAGGGGGTGGGAGTGGGCCGGATCGGGGGGCGGGGCCGCAGGGGCAACAGCGGCTGGAAAACAACGCACAGCACACAGGGAGGCTAAAGTAAACAGGAAAATAAATCTAACACAGAGAAACTAAAGTAAGCAGGAAAATGCAAATTAGCAGGAACAGAATCTGCAGGGGTGGAACAGCGGCGCAGGGACGGGCTGCTGGCTCGAACCCTGAGCGGATGGCACAGAGCTGGAGGCTGGATACCGGCAGACAGGCGGAGCTGCTGGGGAGAGTGCTGGCCTTGAACCAGTGGTCAAGGTATAATAATAATAATAATACAAATAATATATGAGAAATGTAATTATCAGTTTTCATGAAACCCTGTTCACAATTTAGCAACAATTAAATACTGTGAATATATATGAACAAACTTGTTTATCACATTGCAGAAAATAATGACACTAATAAACATGCATTCTATATTTAGCACTTGTATCTACATAATCAACATATGTAGCTCAAGAAAGGGGATACCCAGAAGGGAATGAACAGGATAATTATAACATACGTAGTGTGTAAAGAGGTTACCTAGGTGATAATCCTTTGTCTACCCCTGTCTTAGTGTGCAAACATTTCTCATGGTAACAACATGTCCAAGGTTAATATTACATCATTTCTTACTGGCACATTCTTCCCAATTTCTGAAGCAGTGCAACTAGTACATGTTTGTTAGGTTCCTATGGCACTGTTGCCACTGAGCCATGCAAAGCGCAATCCCAAGATAAATATTATACATTTTAAAAAACAATCGCCAAACCCAATGTTTAAGTATATGCCTCTTGGTGTGACAGACCATTTTGGAGGTGAAGGGGACATGTACACACATTCGCAAGGACATAAGTTCACTACAGCAATACTTACTAACCTATTAGTCAAATAAAAAGAATCATAAATTCTAGCATGTATGTTAAAATATGTTAGTCAATGGAAAAAATACATTTAAGACAGTACAACAACTGAAATTCAACATTAAGAACAAAACTACTACAGGGGTCAATCAGTACCTACTCAGTCAAGAACCAAAGCTTGATCAATGTGCAACTATAACAACGTATGAATAACTCTGTGGAAAATCCCAAGCATCTACAGTATAATGAATAGTTTTATACATGATTTCCACCAAACAGTATCATAGCCTTACAAAATATGAAGCTTAATCCTCACAAACCCACAACCTTTGTTTGTTTTTTAGACCCTCACACACCCTATTGGTGTCATGCTTCTTCATCGGGTCTTATCCTGATCCCTAAAAGCCAGGATGGGCTCAACCGTATTTCAGGGAGCACTATGGATATTCTCCTGCCAGGGTCTCAACAATAAAAATACCTTGGAACGCCTAGGTATCATTGGTGCTCCTGATATGATTAAAAACTGTAAGGAAAAGAGTGCCTATGGAAGAAATGGTCTTACATCCTACACAAGAGTTGACATGTCTGTGCCCTAAAAAATAATGGTTGTAGGGTCCAATGATTTCATCAGTACTTGGTACACTAAATGCCCCAGTAAAATGTCATTTAGAATTGTCTATCAACCTAACACTAAATCAGTCAGATCAATATATAACATATAACATAAATAGCATGCAATGGGCTGACTCGCTCTTTTCCAAAATGTACTCATCCTTGGTCTTGTAAGGAAAAAAATGTAATTGAGTTGTGTCGGGTTCAAGTTTCATATGCATTCCAATGAGTAGTCACCCCAATCAGTGACCGAACCAGCACTTAAACGAAAAGCAATTTGCGGTGGGAACCAAACAATATAAAGCCTTCACAGGCATACACATAGAAATATGTAGTCACTCTTAGTATTGTTATCTGTAATCACTAGTCTGTGAAAATATATTCGATACATTGTAGAAATCGATACATATAGATGACATGATGCACAATCAAATGCGGACACGTGTTGTCTTATCTCTATTCACTAAGCTGGGAAGAAACACACAGGATGCAATATATGGTTTATATATATTACAAAGCAAACACAAGGAGATGATGGAAGGAGCGCTGAAACTTTTCAGACACTCACCCCCAGTCACAGATCTGGGTTGAATCCATCATCGTTCTTTAGCTCACTTCGCCACCCCAGTTCAGACACAGCTATATGCAAATCAGTCTTGACCCTGTGCCTCATGGGAGCAGTCCAGCCCAAACTGCCAAGCCATGTCTTCCCTAGACCGGAAAAAATCATCCTGGGACCGGTTTCGGGCTAACAGCCCTCATCAGCTAGGCTAGCTTGAATCCAGTGGCAAAGTGAGCAAGGGACCCACGTCTGGGCATACCCTGCCAACTTAGGGTGAACAAAGCAAACACAAGGATATGATGGACGGAGCGCTGAAACCTTTCAGACACTCCCCCAGTCACAGATCTGGGTTGAATCCATCATCGTTCTTTAACTCACTTCGCCACCCCAGTTCAGACACAGCTATATGCAAATCAGTCTTGACCCTGTGCCTCATGGGAATAGTCCAGCCCAAACTGCCAAGCCATGTCTTCGCTGGACCGGAAACAAGCATCCTGGGACCTATTTCGGGCTAACAGCCCTCATCAGCCAGGCTAGCTTGAATCCAGTGGCAAAGTGAACAAGGGACCCACGTCTGGGCATACCCTGCCAACTTAGATCGAACAAAGCAAACACAAGGAGATGTTGGGCGGAGCGCTGAAACTTTTCAGACACTCACCCCCAGCCACAGATCTGTGTTTAATCCATCATTGTTCTTTAGCTCACTTCACCACCCAGTTCAGACACAGCTATATGCAAATCAGTCTTGACCCTGTGCCTCATGGGAACAGTTCAGCCCGAACTGCCAAGCCATGTCTTCCCTGGACCGGAAACAAGCATCCTGGGACCGGTTTCGGGCTAACAGCCCTCATCAGCTAGGCTAGCTTGAATCCAGTGGCAAAGTGAGCAAGGGACCCATGTCTGGGCATACCCTGCCAACTTAGGTCAAACAAAGCAAACACAAGGAGATGATGGACGGAGCGCTGAAACTTTTCAGACACTCACCCCCAGCCACAGATCTGGGTTGAATTCATCATTGTTTTTTAGCTCACTTCGCCACCCAGTTCAGACACAGCTATATGCAAATCAGTCTTGACCCTGTGCCTCATGGGAACAGCCCAGCCCGAACTGCCAAGCCATGTTTTCCCTGGACCAGAAACAAGCATTCCTGGACCGGTTTCGGGCTAACAAACCTCATCAGCCAGGCTAGCTTGAATCCAGTGGCAAAGTGAGCAAGGGACCCATGTCTGGGCATACCCTGAAAACTGAGGGTGAACAGAGCAAACACAAGGAGATGATGGACGGACGCTGAAACTTTTCAGACACTCACCCCCAGTCACAGATCTGGGTTTAATCCATCATCGTTCTTTAGCTCACTTTGCCACCCCAGTTCAGACTCAGCTATATGCAAATCAGCCTTGACCCTGTGCCTCATGGGAACAGTCCAGCCCAGACTGCCAAGCCATGTCTTCCCTGGGCTGGAAACAAGCATCCTGGGACCGGTTTCGGGCTAACAGCCCTTATCGGCCAGGCTAGCTTGAATCCAGTGGCAAAGTGAGCAAGGGACCCACATCTGGGCATACCCTGCCAACTTAGGGCGAACAAAGCAAACACAAGGAGATGATGGACGAAGTGCTGAAACTTTCCAGACACTTACCCCCAGTCACAGATCTGGGTTGACTGATTTGCATATAGCTGTGTCTGAAATGGGGTGGCGAAGTGAGCTAAAGAACGATGATGGATTCAACCCAGATCTGTGACTGGGGGTGAGTGTCTGAAAAGTTTCAGCGCTCCGTCCATCACCTCCTTGTGTTTGCTTTGTTCGCCCTTAGTTGGCAGGGTATGCCCATAAATGGGTCCCTTGCTCACTTTGCCACTGGATTCAAGCTAGTCTGGCTGATGAGGGCTGTTAGCCCGAAACCGGTCCCAGGATGCTTTTTTCCTGTCCAGGGAAGACATGGCTTGGCAGTTCCGGCTGGACTGTTCCCATGAGGCACAGGGTCAAGACTGATTTGAATATAGCTCTGTCTGAACTGGGGTGACGAAGTGAGCTAAAGAACGATGATGGATTCAACCCAGATCTGTGACTGGGTGTGAGTGTCTGAAAGGTTTCAGTGCTCCGTCCATCATCTCCATGTGTTTGCACAAATACATGAAGCCATCTTGAAAAGGCTCTATAAAAAAAGATGGCTACAGTGTGCTACTTCAAGAGATGCACAGGGGCTGTGATGATATTGGGTTTCTTGCCAGTTTTTCACATGCAGCCAGGATAACAAAAGCAGTTGATGGACTACCTAGGAGAGTTTAGGGCATACACTAGGAAATCACTGTATAGGCCCCTTATTCCACCAGGGAGGGTGTAGTAACAAAATATACATAGTAAATGTACCTAAAATCTCGCAGAGGGCAAAGGAAATTGGAGAGATTCTAATTAACAAAGGCACACATTGGATTAGGCAGGTAAGACACTGCAGTTCAATAATAAAATTGGACATTTTAGCTGCAAGCAGGGCCAGACTGGGACCACAAACCGGCGCTGGCAATTACCGTCGGGCCGGCCCCTGGGAGGTGGGGGGTGGCGGGGTGCTGGTGGAAAACACTGCTGCTGCGCTTTTGTTATAGGGGGCCCATTTTGCAGCACTGCTGCAGTACCCGCCACCTGTAACAAAAGCGGTCCCCACTAGTCCAAAAAGTGCCCCACCCTTCCGGCCCACCGGGAAAATGCCCGGTGCCCGCTACAGCAAGTCCAGCCCTTGTTGCAAGACGGTCCACTACAGTGATGAATGCGACTACATTATCCTTGAACTAACCACTGTCGCTCTTGGAGCAGGTTTAGTGAATCTGGACAAACACACCTCATCCCCGAATAGATCAAAGATCCAGTTTAAGTTCAATTTACCAGCAAGAAGGCTTGTGCAAAGCACTCGGAGCAACAGGCCCGTGTCTAGCCTAGTTGAAACTGTACAAGGTGATCCCATGATACAGAAATCAAACTGGGGGCAGGAGATGGAAGGGCATATATTGGGATGAGGGATTGCCACTCCAACTCGAAAAGTCTATTTTTTTTGCAGATTTATATAGCGCGAACTCGACCCGAAGGTATTGGAGCGCTTTACATGAGCACCAGTTACGTTACACAAGGACACATTCATTTTTCTTTTTTTTTTCTTTTTGGTAGGCACCAAGCTGGGCTCTTGCGCCAATGTATCTGTAGGTGCATAAACGCTTATCAATCTTAGCAATACCGGTGGTGAGGGGAGGCAATCCCTAGTTTCTATACAACCAATAACCCCAGTGAATAATAAAATATTTGAAGATGTTCTCTTGAAAAATAGCTGACCTAAATAAAGTACAAACTTAACATAGAGGAATGGGGTAACTTTACTGACAAGGCGATATATGCCTCCTACAGGAGACATGGGCCACTGATGTGGTCCATCGGGTGGGCTTTGCGAATTTTAGTATAGAGGTATCCTCATCCCCAGCAGGTCGGGCAGTAGGGGGTCTTATTATCTGGGCCAAAACTCACAAGCTGTTCTATTAAAAAACTTGATATAAGAGCCAAATAACAGAAGACCTTTATCACATCCATCCACAAATATGGATACATCATTTTGCACGAAGCAGTCAGATAATGAGATGGGGAAAACGATAACGACTGCACAGAGATAAATCGAGAGGTGTGTGCTGTAGACCAATTTATTTTCAGCTTGAAGGAAACCAGGATGGCCCTTACTACATTAAAAAAGGACAAAGCACCGGGCCTTGACAAAATTCCAGGTGACCTCTATCTCTCAGAACCAGTAGTTTGGAGTGGTATCCTTAATCAAAGTTTTAATGCAGTTTTAAAGGGTGCAGAGGTACCTGATTCCTAGCAGGGAGCGGAGGTAGTGTCTGTATTCAAGAAGGGTGACAAAGGGGACCAAGCAAATTACATGCCTATCAGACTAATTGACATCTCACAGAAATTATTTTGTAGGCATCTGCTGGAGATGATCTAAGCCTGGATGTGTGGGGAACTTATTTTATCACCATTACAAGCTGGGTTTAGAGAGAACACGAGTACTATAGAATCAAATATACAGGATTCTAATAATTTTTATAAAATATGTAGTAATCAAAAGAGGACATATATATGTAGTATTCGTGGACTTACGTGCCACCTTTGATGGCATACCCATAGAAAAAATGTGGTCAGTACTTGAGCAGATGGGGGTCCCTCAGAACCTATTGCAAATCATACTAAGGCTCCATACAAACAACCATGCCCAATTTAGATGGGGCAGAAAGGGTGAACTGAGGAGTGGGACAAGTTTGTGTACTAGCACTAACTCTGTTCACTCTTTACATCAATGGGCTGATTGAGTCTTTGGTCGACTGTAACGGTGATCCCCCCATGATTGCAGAACAGGTACCATCACTACTTTTTGCCAATGACACCTTATAAGTCTCAGACTACAGAATTTACTTGACCAATTTTTATCCTCCTGTGGGAAATTTGGGCTGGAAGTCAATGAAGCCAAAATGAAATTCATGACTTTTAACCTACATAGGTCATTCAGAGGAAAGGTCAAATTGAGCGACACCTTCCTGGACCAAGTTAAGCAATTTGACTATTTGAGGGTGAGGTTTACAAATACACTATCATGGAAACTGCAAATAACCAAGAGCCAGTTTGCACTCCAACATGTAAGCTTTGCAATATCTAATAAGTTAAAAACCTCTAATTATTGGTCAGTTGTACAGGCAATTCAAATCTACCAGGCAAAAGGCAACTGAGCAGCACTATATGGTGCTGAACTATGGAGCTTTAATAATGTAGGGGTCATTGAAAAAACAGAGAACACCTTTATGAGATCCATTTTTGCACTTCCTCTGAATGAGCCCTTAACCCCTATCCAGTTGGAACGCGGTCTAAAAAACATAGTACATGTGGCTGCATTTGACCTTTGGCTCTCTGGATTAGAGTATGGACAAACAATTCACCACTCCTCCTGAGACAAACATTCCTTGAGGTAATTGGACTTGACTCCAAAGGAACCATACCTTGGCTTAAATATGTCTGGAGGTGCCTAACTAGACTGCGGATGAGTGAATTGTGGTCCAATCCTGAATGTTTTCAGAAAAAGTACTGTTGGGGAGTTAACTTGGAGGTTCTTGGACTTTAAGGACAGTATGAAATGCGAGGATTTCTTAAACTGAATTGATCCCCCCCAGGCTAAATTTTAGTACCTGGATTTTAGGGGTTGGATTTTACCATTAAATTAGTTCTGTAACATATGGATCGGTGGTAACACATCCCCAAATTGCCCCTCATGTTTGGTTAGCAATGAAACATTGGAACACTTTTGTTTTTCTACCCCAAGTATACTGATATTAGGAGAACAGTGCTAATCCCGATCTGTTTCATCCTAGCCACAAGACACTTGTAGGATACTGTTAGAATCCTCAAAAGAAATAGCAGAGAATTTTTAGTCTTTACTTTGTCTAGGTATCTGACACATTCCTGGCGGTTGAGAAGTAAAAACTGGAAACAACCTGTAAAGCTATGAATTTGACCATCTTGTTCCTAATGAACTGTAATCTTCATGTTCTACTTAGGGGCAATAATGTTTACACGAAATCTGCCAGTCCCAGAGGGGTTGCTCCTAAAGTATGAATGCTGTTAAAATCTAATGCACATGAACTTTAGGGACCATAATACGAATAATAATTTTAACTGATGGCCCCTTCCTTCATAAGTGGCTCAAGCTATAGTTAAAGTGCATTAAAAATGTACACACTAGCATTTTAGGTACTTTATCGGACTAAGGTAATTTTACAGTTTTTCTTTTCATGAAATGAATTTTTAAAGGTTTTAAGAATATATTAACATCATTTGTAATTTTTCCTTAAACTTTACAAGGTGTTGAATTTAAACTAAGTGGCACGCTAAAAAACTCCCAATATATGCTCTAGTAGAATTGAGCTCATGAAATCATGGGCATATTAGCAAGACCGGCGATAAAATTATCGCCGCTTTAGCGGCAGGAAACTGCCGCTAAAACAGCGATAATGGGCTTGCTAATATGCGTTATAGAATCCAATAGAAGCCCAGGTTAGATGTGCAGGACATCTAACCTGGGCTTCTATTGGAATTCTATAACGCATATTAGCAAGCCCATTATCGCTGCTTTAGCGGCAGTTTCCTGCCGCTAAAACGGCGATAATTTTATCGCCGGTCTTGCTTAATATGCCCCATGTTACTCAACCGAATTATGAGAGGTTATGTAAGGCAAAGATGGAGTTTTAACATTTTAGCACTTTAGAAAATACAACGTAAAGTGAGTATTTTTTTAGTGGTGTTACTTAAGATAATTGTAATGAGCAATTGACCATCATGTTTAGATGTATGTGCAATCACCTATTCACCAATAGTTGGCCAAAGGAAGTTATTATGTTTATTGTATATATATGTGATGTGCTTTCATGGTTCTTTTAAAAAAAACGAATGAAGAATACTACTACTACTTAGGAGAGGTCTTCCGTTCAAACTAGGGGCAAGATTCTCAAACATTTTGCGCTGGGTTAGCGTCATATAAGTGACTCTAACCAGCACAAAATGTTTTTTTTCTGATTCACTTTCCAGTGCTAAACTTGTTTTGCGCAAGAAAGTACCCAGAAGTTACGCAAAGCAGCGTGAAATGCTGTTTTGCATTACTTTGCGTGAAGGGGCGTTACCTGGGTGGTACATGGGTGCTCCCATGCAACAACCAATGCTTTTTTAATCTAAACACTATTTACTAACATTAGAAGATAGGGTTTAGTGCCAAAAATTAACACTGCTGAGAAGCAGGCATTAAAAGGAGAAATGTTTTCATTTCTCCTTTCTTTTCCGACTTTGCATGTGTGCTGCACTGTACACCACACATATAAAGTAGGAAAAGGTTATTCATTTGTCTATAATAAACAACAAGAATGAGCTAGAAAAATTTATTAATACTGCATCAAGGGTCTATTCTGCGGTTCATCTGTGAGAAATACCCAGTGGGTTTTTTAAAAGAACCCTCACCCATCAACCTAGTTGGTGGCACACTTCATCACTGGGTTCCCACATAGGATCCTGAGTGCATCCTAGGTGTGCTACGACGCCTGATTACAGCAGAGCAGGTTTTTCTTTTCATGTCAATTTGTGAAATGAGTGAGTTAAAACTGACTCCAGGATACCCCTCAAAGCCAGGCGGAATTTAATAATGGGTTCAGGGTTAAAAACAAAACATGGATCTGAAGGAGATGAAACAGGTCTGGCGCATCCTGAATTAGGTCCTAATTCAGGATGTGTGAGACCATTTTCATCTCCTTCACATCCACATTTTGTTTTTAACCCTGCCCAGGAACCCATTATTAAATTCTGCCTGGAGAGGCGTTGTAGCACACCTAGGATGCACTCAGCACCCTAGGTGGGAACCCAATGATGAAGCATGCCACCAACTAGGTTGGTGGGTGATGGTTCTTTTAAAAAACCTAATGGTTTTTTCTCACAGATGAACCACAGTCTGGATTCTTGATACAGTATTAATTAGTTTTTCGAGCTCTTTCTTGTTGTTTATTATAATTGTCCAGAGGAGAACGACAAGCATGTTTTGATCCACGCTCTCGCTATTTGTTTAAACATAATCACTTGTCTAGCACCCTTCCTGTACAAAACCTATGGTAGACTGAGGCACGCACCCTAGCACTATGGCGCTAAGGTGTGTTCCTGGTGCACAGCAACAGAAATCATTGCAGGCGCTAGGGAGAGGGGAGGAGAGAGAGCCATATCTCTGTGAATATGGCACTCTCCTGCTCTCTCCCTGTCACGCAATGTAGTGCAGCATTTTTGGCTGCTGCGCTGCGGTCCATGACACATTTGAGAATCTGGGCCTAAATTTGGTAACCAGAGATCAATTTGGAAGGATGGTGGGAATATGAGGTCAATTATATGAGTTGGAGGTTTCAATAGTCTGCCTATATGGGCCTATTGAGGAGAGCAAACCAATTTTGCATCATTCCCTAAAAAAGCCAACTAATTGTGGCAACATCTAGTTATCTGTGGGATTCTAATTCAGTGTTAAATGAGATTATAGGCAGATCTTCCAATAGAAAGGGCTCATCACCCACACTCCAGGCTCAGAAGAGGGGATGGAAGCCTGGCCATTTGATTTTTGAAGAGTACAAGGAAGATAGACTGTACTTTGTACTTCTAGGTTCAAAAGACCCACTCAAAGATAGGGTTTTTTCCTTACTGAATAGGATTGCCCTCATGTTGACTCTCCACTCTCTACTTGAACCTGTAGTACTATCTGATCACACCTCAGCAAAATTAACACTTGGAGTTTTGCTACCCAAACTTCCCAATCAGAGATGTGGTCCTTCAACAAGGTGGATGTAATATGGAGCTCCCGCTAGTCAGGAACTCCAACATGGACCCCAGCGTTCATCTCTCCGGAGGCGCAGTCGGCGGTCTAGAAGAAAGCCGGCACCCTCCGATGACATCAGACGCTGAAGGAAAAGCGCGAGAGGAGGAAGAGCCGGGAGGCGAAGGGAGAAAGGAGAGCGGAGAAGGAGACAAGGACGCGGACGCAACGACTGGCAGGACCGGATCCAGGTCCACAGAGCAGAGCATCGGGAAAACAGGAGAAGGCTGCGGAGGAGGCCCATTTTCAGAGATAGAAAAGTATCCCGATGTCCCAGAGGAGCACAGGATGCCCCAATACCCCTTGCTGCGGTCCCGGAGGACCGTGGCTCCAGGCAAGTGCCTGGTTAAAATATTTCAAGAGGTTGGCAGGGAGGGGCTGGGGTTGAAGAGTGAGCGAGCGTAAGGAAAGGGGGGAGAGAATACACTCATATAGAAACCCTCACTCCTTTTCCTTCACCCATGGTGGCATAAAGCATGCTGGTGATGGTAGCACTCCCTGAACACTAAGACTTCAAGACTGACCACATTATTGTTGTTCTGTTTTTCCTCCTTTTTCCTGGGACGACTGGAATACCCACTGAACCCGAGAGAGCCAGGAAGAAGGGGAACCTGACGTGAAGGCCCTCCACTGGAACTGGGAATAATAGAGACTGTCCTATTTTGCACTCATTTCTATACTCATAGTGGGATAAAACCCAGGACTTTCTTTTGCCGCTTAACTCTTTTTGCCCTGTTCTTACTGACCTTAGTTTTAATCATTTACTATTAAAACCAGTTAGGCCTAAACAGCCTTATAACCTGACATCAAGTTGCCTGGTGTCTTCCTTGAGAATCCTGTAACTGTGGTGCTTCACCGCACTCTTTTGGCCAGAAATTACAGTGGACTTTAGAGGCATGCCACTCAGGGGCTCCACAGCTGATGTTATTGATGAGGTGTTGCTCACTACACTTTTGGATGCCACAAAAGCTGTGAAATGAAGGGAGTTAATTTCTGACACCTCAAATTTCCGGAAACAGGCCAAAGGCAAGAGCTCAGATCTTGAATACAGAGTTTCAACTCTATAACCACAATATAAAACCAATTGCTATCCCAGAACCAATTAGGGTCTTTGCACCAATAATAGAAGAAATGGCAAGGAAAATGTTATACACTGGCTCAAATTATTACAAGAAAGGTGGAAAGGCAAATCACATTCTCACCTACAAGTCAAAGGTGGTTCAACCCCACAAGCAAATTCGAAAAATACAATCTGAGAAAGGTTACTTGCACACTTCAACTCACAGTATACTCCAAACTTTTTAAGAGTTTTACTCACACAATATCAAGGCCAGGATACTGATGTGGGAGCCAATCAGAATACCTGGAGAAACATGCCCATCTGTACATATCCCCGGAAGCCCTTATAGAACTATTACCCCAAAAGCTCCCTAAACGTTAAATCGCCAATTCAGGAGATGACGCAAAACAAATCTCCTGGTCCAGATGTTTTCTTCATGGCCTTTTTAAACCATTCAAAGACATCTTAACAGGACCTCTGATGAGTTAACAACTGTTTTGGAGTCTAAGGGATTGTAACGGAATCCACGATGAAGTCACTGATTACTATGAGCTTGATATAGACTTTGGTGGAAAGAGTACTCTGTTGCAATGATGACACCTTCTGCACCAAAGCGAAGCTTCGCCAGCCTCTTTTAGAGCTACGTCTCTGCTGCCTACATACACCTCTGACGGCCTGATGGTGTAAAGGTCGCCGAAGGTTTGGCCATGTGTTTGCCCACCCTATTTAGATTGGACGAAGACATGGCCGGTTTTCACTGTCAGTCACCACCAGGTAAAACCTGGCTGTAAAGGGCAGTGAAAACTGGTAAATGACCCCCACACCATGGGTGGGAAATTCTGATGTGAGGGGGTCATTGTTGTTTTTAGTCTCAAAAACAAAATCCTACTTTGAAATATTGTTTTAGTAAATACATTTTTTTTTAAAAGTTTGATGTATGGCGCCATCATGTTGATGGAGCCATCCGTCAAACTTTCAATGCATTTACAGGAACTCCCATGACAGTGGTTCTTGTAAATGCAAGAGATGTCTCCTGGGCCGAGAGACATCTCTAAATTTGGGGGACGGAGTACCCTCGCCATGGTGGAGTAAAGTACCCCACCATGGCAACAGTACTTAAACCGCCCGCTAAACTAAAGCTAAATAGAGCCCTAAACTATGTAGCTCTTACCACCCAATAGTCTTACTTAACAATGATGTAAACAGGTTTACCAAAACTATAGTTGTCATGCTTCATGTATGAATGAATGAATAAATGTGGCAACAAAGTGCACAGTTACTAAAAGGAGGTCCGGTGGTAGGATAAATGCTATTGGAGGAGAAGCGTACAGATCATGTTGATGACAAAAATTCATGGCTTTAAGATTTTTACTGAAGAAAGCATGATCATGTTGGGATCACACTGGTGAAGGGACTGAGTTTCATTAGTAGGCCATCAATTGGGAGAAATATCTGCCTCCCAGCTGGCCAAACTTGATGGCAGTGATGTTAATTAGATGTCTAGACTCATATCTGAGACTGAGAGGTTTGTAAAAAGAAGATTTGGCCTAAGATATGCAGGTATTATGCAGAGTTGCGTGTACAAAGCATAGAGCATCAAAGAAGATGTTTCTATTTTTATTGATTGGAATCCAATATAGAGAGGAAAAGTAGGATCCCACTGATGTGAGGTAAGGTGTATCAAGGCTGCTGCAATTTGTGTAATCTTGAGACCAAAGGATTAATCTATGGCTGTGAGAGAAGACATGCAACTATTAAAAAGTGTGGCGCTCAATGCTGAGCCTTCAGGGACCCCATTTCCAAAATTAAACAGATTTGATTGAAAGAGTGTCTGGACTCTATTAGACAGGAATTAGAGTATCCATTTTAGGGCTGTACCCCCAAGGCCAAAGTCTATTAGTTTCGTTTGGAGTACTTCATGTGACTGTATCAAATGCTGCTGATAAATCCAGGAGCACAAGGGCCACTATGCCAACTTGAACGAGAATCTTCTTACGATCATCAGGAAGGAGGGTTGATTTGTTACTGTTTGTCTGTCTGAATCTAAGACTTTAAGGAGTCCAGAAGATTATGTTTCAATGTAACTAGATATTTGAATGTTTGCCACTTTCTCTACCACTTTGAACAGAAGTAGCAGCATGGAACTGGGCCTAATATTATCCAAGATGGTGGGGTCTGATGTTAGCATTGTCAGTAATGAGGTTATAATGACCTGATTCCATGCTGTGGGTACTGTGGTTGATTGCAGAGACGGATTGTAAAGAGATATGATAGCAGGTACTATAATGTCTTTGACTTGAGCAAGGAGGGTGGGCGCGCACAGGTCAACCGGGGAACCTGATTTAATGGAAGTGAATATTTCTAAAGTTTGATTGTCAGAAAGTAGTTCAAAGCTATTAAAGGTCATAGAGATACTAGTTGGATTTTTCATGATGAAAAGGGAGACGCGAGAGGCTAGAGCGACCCTACTGCTGAAAATTAGCATAGATTTTCACTATTTTATTCCTAAAAAATAATTCAAGTTCACTACAGAGCGATTCTGTGTAAGGGGTGGTGTTAAAACAGACCTCAGATTTGCTGACCTGATTTACTATATTGAAGAGGTCTCTAACAGGATTTTCTTTTAGAAAAGGTGATAATGTAGGAGGAGTATAGTGCTCTTATGGCCTTAACAAGCAGTTTTTAAGAAGAGCTTCTCAATATAGAATTTTTAAATGAGTGTCATAGCTTTTTATCTATTGCCATTCAAGTTGTTTTGCAGGGCATTTTGGCTTTGTGAAGAGTCTGAGAGAACCAACTGATTTTCTCTTAGCCGTTTTAGTCCAAAGGGGTAAAAACTCATCCAGGGTGTGCAAAACCCAGGTGGTGTAGCTTGTGGCTGCAGCCTCAATGTCTGGCCCGTGAGAAGGTCACTGGCGTAGCTAGGCCTTAGGCCGCCTGTGGCGGCCACTGCATCTGCCACCAACGGCCTAATCGAAGAGCGGGGGAGAGGGAGATGCTGGACCTTCATGCGGCCGCGACGGCCGCACGTAAGAACAGGGGTTCGGGGGGGGGGCTTAATGCCGATTCTTACAGCCTCAAGTAAGTGAGGGGAAAGTGGAGCCGGCTGCCGCCCCAAAACCCATGCTGCCTGGGGCGGTCCGCCCCCACCGCCCCCCCCCAGCTACGCCACTGGAGAAGGGGGTCTGTATACTTAGGGTAGCTTTCAAATTGGTTCTGCTGGGTTTTGACCAGGAGCAAGTGGTGAAGGTAGTTTTCGCGGTGCCATTTATAATAACAGAACTTGGGGGGGGGGGGAGAAAAGGAAAAGCTGCATGATTGGTTCATGGTAACAGGACTGGGAGATTGTTACTGATATGAGTAGAACTGCTAAGCATAGCATCATGGTATGTCCAGGTCAGTGGGTGGGAGTCTGTTCCATTTGTGGAAGGCCTAGCATTGACAAACAGCTGAGGTTTTTACGTTAGTATGGTGTTCGAGGTAGAAGTTAATATTGCCTAATAGAAGAAAGTTTAAGAGGGGGCGAATGAAAGGCACACCGATAGATCCAATCTCATTGATCAAGGCACCTTTAGGGCCAGGGGTCCAGGGGGATAGTATGGAAGGTTTACAGATTGTGTTGTACTCTGGTTGATTTTTATGGAGAACTTGAACATTACATTTTCTGTTCTTGGAGGAGGAATTTTTTCATGAGGAGCATATGTAGAATTTCTTGGTAACAAGGGCAATGTCACCTCCCCTTTTATCAACCTGGTCCTTTCTAATGATACAATATTATGGTGGGATACTTATTGCAATGTCAGGGCCTGATGAGGCATAAAGACAAGTCTCAATGAGAAATAGAATATCAGGTGCGTAAGTGTCCTAAAAGGTGCTGATTTTGCATTTGTGTTTAGCGAAGTGCAGCTTATTAATGAGAAAGCCTGTAAGACCACCATCTTTACAGATATGCTGATTATGAGTAACTGAGTTTCCACTCATTTTGGCTACATGGAGGTGACAGGAAAATATGTAAAATTGCATCCAGGACAAGGACACCTGGAGGTTTCAATTATCAATGTTAAGTAGGGTACTGTCAAAAGAGGTCTTACCTGTTGTTTGTATGGATTGCAGTTCAGAAATGGAGTAAAACATTTTTGGGGAGTGCCAAGATTCCTGGTGCAAGACATAGTCCATGTGTAGATGGGTGCAGACAGGCTTACCTTTCACACACCTTAGGTGCACCAGCAGCACACCCCCTGCATTTCTCTGCTGCGTAGGCAGACCATTGTGATGTTAATATAGCCCATCAATAGAAGAGAGCATTGAAACACAAGTGATGTGCTAAGGTCTTTGATGCTACAACAAAGGGAGGGATGCAATTATTATAAACAGTAGACTAGCCACTGCTCCCTAAACAAAAACGTTCCCCTATGTGAGACGAATGCTGGGAACTAAATACTGACTAACTAGTGAGAAATTAAAAAAATAAAAAAATTAAAAAAGTGTCAGCAAGTCATTCCAAGAAGAAGTCTAACTGCCTCTGATATCGCCATACCAATCTAGATTTATGAACATTTGACAGACTGGGAACAACACCAGAGTAGAGCTAAATCTAATAAACACAGCAATAACAAACAAAATCCCAATGGTCGTTCTCTTGCTCAATGCGGAAAAGGCATTTGATAGAGTGAATTTGTGTTATATATCCAAATTACTTTCCATAAATGTTTTGACTTTTTCCAACTTCAAACTTCATGCAACCTAAGGCACATATTAGGATCAAAAGGGAAACCTCCCACCACATCCACCACTCAAGAGGCAAGAGAAAGGGGTGCCTGTTGTCACCCCTGATATTTACCCTCATTATGGAACATCTATAGAGGTGGAACATACAAGGCTGTCTTATTCTATGAATGATATCTTAGGTTTCTTAGTGGACACTGCTAACTCCATGCACGTCTCAGGTGATTAATGAAGAACTATTCCTGAATTTCTGGTTCAAAATCACAGAGAATAGGTGTGGCGGATGCTGACCATGAGTGCCATCCCCTTATACATAGAAAGGGTTTCAGGTGTATCAATGGTCTCATTCATTAGCTGAGCAACAATTTGCCCAGTATTTGTGATGCTCTTTACACGTAAAACAGCCAATGCCTGCTTGTCATTCTTTTTAAAGACCTGTGTAGATTTGAACACATGGAGTTGTTCAAGTTCAGTGGAATCAGCAGTATGAAATTAATGTTGTCTTGAGCCTCCTGCAATTAGTTCAGACAGCCCCTCTTAGAGTTTCTGAACATGCCCTAAAAGACATACACAAATGTTTGCTTGGCTTCATGTGAGGAGGTAAAGCACCAATGCTGGTGAAAGCAATGTTATTCAGAAGGCTTTTTGAAGGAGGTTTGGGGTTTCCAGATATCCCTTATTACATATTTGCAGCACAAATGTTGTAGGAGGAGATTATTCTTAAGTTCCATTGGCATACATTTTATGGCTGCTCCCCAACATTGACCCAAAGCTAGAAACTGTTTGTTTTCTACAAGGGTAATGCTTACATACTGGGATACCCTAGTATGGAGCAAAACCTTTCATTGCTCCCAGTCCACAACCCAGATTTTATTCTGAAGCTGGAAGATCAGCATTTTAACAAATGGGGAGATCATGCACCTCATACCCTGGGTGATATCTTTAAAGGAGAGCAGTTAAGAGACAGGGATTATTGTGAAGCAAAATACCAAATAAGCCCAGGGGATACATGCAGACTAATTCAAGCATTCCATTGGGTAGGGGCGGGAAAGAAACAGGGGAATCAGTGGTAGGGATTTAACCAGAATAGAAGTGCTTCTCTCACAAGCATCCATGAGGAATGGAATTTCACGACTGTGTGTAGTGATAGACTCTAACTCTATGAATACTAGACTTAGGGACCAATTTAAATGTTGGAAGAGATGGAACTCTGTCACAACAGTGATGGAGTTCCCTGACCGCCAACACAGTGGTTCACCTACCCGATTTTGATGCGGCAGACCTTAAGTTTGGCCACAGCAGTGATTATTTTGTCACCGCCATGGCCAAACTTTCCCAACGGCCCGACAGAGCAAGGACTATCAAATAATTGGCTATATGAATGGTCATCCAATTAGGATGGGCAGATATATAGCCCTTTTTTTACTGTTGGTCACTGCTAGACAAACCCTGGGGGTAAGGGACAGTAAAAAAGCAATAATGCCTTCCTCGCCATGGGAGGTGACTCCCATGGTGAGCGGGGCATTATCTTTTGTATTTTTAAACAAAAAATCCCAAAATGGGAATTTCTGTTTGAACATAAATTATGAAAAAACTGTTTGGTGCAAGCCTCCGTCTATTGATGGAACCTTACACCAAACAGCGAAATGCATTGACAGGACCTGCTGTGACCGCTGTTCTTGCCAATGCTTTATATGCGACCACCAGCATGGTGGTCATTTCATAAATCTGGCATTTGACATCTCTGTCAAGCAACAGAGTAATTTACTCCATCTCCCTTGGGGAGAAACGGACCATCCGCCATGATCAAAATCAGGCCCTTAGTTACATGGATCTATGGGAGAAAGGCTTAGCGTTAGGGATAACAGTGGAAACATGGAAAATGGAAATGTAACACATTCAAACTCTTAACCAATTAGTGCCTGATGCTGAAAAAAAGTAAAACTATGTTTGCAGGGTCCGACCTGTGTTGGAGACATTGTCATTCGATGGCACACAAGAGTGGCCCAACTGGGCATCACGTCGGGGTCTCATGAGGTGGCCTGTTGACTCCCTTGTGATACTCCTAAAATCCCCAGGTGAAGACAATATTTATCGTCTGCACTCTCTGATAAAAAAACTCATCTCTCACTTCCTTCTGGCAAGAATACTTAATTTGCACAATGTCAAAGAATTCCATACTGGGATTTGATCCTCAAACTTTTGGCATGTTTATCCTATGGAAAAGCTAACAGTTTTAATAACAGAAAAGATGACTAACTTCAAGGTGACCTGGAAACCATTTAAAATCTAAACGCAAACTCAATTGGGAGGGTGGAGAATGGCAAGTCATGTTTGTGACTGAGAAAGAAGAGGACATGCAAAATATGCCAGGCTCCTCTTCTAAAACTGAGAAAGCTGTGGCTGGGATAGGATAGCAATAAAATAGTACTTACCTTATATCAGCTATTCTAGGTCCAGTGATGAGAGCCTTGCTCAATGTAGAAAGCAGTGATTTGTAAGCCTGAATTTTCTATGGCATTTAACATATAGACAGATAT
The DNA here is from genome assembly GCA_963921515.1 of Calotriton arnoldi. NCBI lineage: Eukaryota > Metazoa > Chordata > Amphibia > Caudata > Salamandridae > Calotriton > Calotriton arnoldi. The sequence goes on from CAWUFW010018509.1 coordinate 99,481, forward strand.
GATGATTATGAAACACTGCTTTGTTCTATATCAACTTAAATCAACATTCACAGAAACAACCTTTTTCAAGGCTGCACATTTATGTTGTACTTGATTATAATTAAAACTTTATATATAAAGTGATGTATAAAAAGGGTATAGCTATCTTGACAGTCAGGCTGCCATGTTGGTTTTATCAAATCTGTCACCCAGAAATTGAAAATATGAAGGACTCAGATTGAATAAGGGAAAATGTTTGCCTTTTTCCAGTGTGGGTTTGAGGACCCATCTAGGATCTGAAGACTCAAAGGATCTCACTGGCTGGATGAAAATGAAAGCTTTTGATATGGTGGCCATGACTAGCCCAGAGATATGAATATTGGCCTCAAAATAAAAAAGCCACCTTTTACTCAGGATTCGCTGATTTCTTTTACCAATTTGCTGACCATGTGAGCCAATATTTTGTGTTTCTTTGTGTTTAATTTACGAGGGCCCACAATTATCATTATTAAAAAAAACAAAGTGTGCATGTGCATGGGCCACTGATTGTGCACATTAGCCTTATGGTTATGTGTGCTGAGCTTAGGGCACATCTGGTGTGCGTGAAAGATATAGATATAGATATTTAAATATTTAGGAATACATTTTAATATATGAATGGAGGTATCAATATATATATTTATATTCAGTGGAAAAACTAAAGGTTACACGAATGTTATAGTTCAGATGTCATTCATGCAAAACCAGTGAAATTCAGCATTAGTAGTTACCTGAGCTAACTATAACTTACGCCCCCCCAATGCACTGCTTATGACCTCATATATTACATCACTCTGGCCTCATGACATGGTCAGTGACATCACTGATGACATCTCAAATGACATCACTGATGTCATCATCCACAGAACCACTCACATACCCACTCACACCCCTATACAACCTCTCATACATCAACTCATACACCCACACAACCACTCACATACCCATTCACAAACCCATACAACGACTCACACACACCCACTCACTCACTCATGCAGCCACTAACATAGCCAAATCACTTACCCATACAGCCACTTACACACCCTCTCAGTCACCCATACAGCCACTCACACTCCCACTCACTCACACTAGCATTCACTCACTTATAGAGCCACTCACTCACTAATACAGCCACTCCCACAACCACTCACTCAACCACACAGCCATTCATACTAGCACTAACTCACCCATACAGTTACTCACACAGCCACTCATTTACCCATACAGCTACTCACTCATTTATTCACTAATCTAGTTAACAACTTACATAACCATTCACATGTTGGAATGGGCAAATACAATTTCAATGAATACCATGATATGTGCAGGCAGGTGACTGGGAACCAAAACCGGCCCTGGCAAAGTGCTCGGCCGGGTCCCCAGGGGGTAGGGGGTGTGGCCGAACTGTTTGCCAGGGCTGGTTTCGGCCGATTTTGTTACAGAGGCCGATATTGCCACGTTGCTGCAAAAGTGGCCCTGTAACAAAAATGGGCACCCAGGGGCCCAAAACCAGCCCCACCCTGGTGGCCCACCGGTGAAATGCCCGGTGCCTGCTACGGCCAGTCCGGCCCTGTGTGCAGGCCCGACAACGGCAATACCAATAAAGGCAATACCAATTTATGCCATAATCTGTGCCTGCACCACCATGTCAATACATGTCAATACAATGCCAATGTATGTTATAACCTGTACTTGCGCAGCAGCACCGACACCAGCAATGTCAATATCAATGTATATTATAATCCATTCACAAATGATGATACTGTTACTAGTAAAAGCAATGTCAATGTACGGTATGACCTAAGCAAACATAGCCATGACAATACCAGTAAAAACAATGTCAATGTATGCTAAGACAACTGTATGCACAATGTTAAGAATGTCGATAAAAATGATACCAGTGACTGTCATATTATTTTCAGGAGTTCTAATGAAATCACATCTTTGCTGTTGGATTCACCCAAGATGACCTCTCCATCAACCCGGAGTCAGAGATACATGGTTAGACAAGTTCTACAACCCACGCCTATCAAATACTAGGTCACAGGTGGGGTCTCTCTTAACCTAAAGACAAACGCTCACCCAGGGAAAACCCTGATCAAGCCCACAGATAGATAGTTGCGCCACAAACATGTCCGAAGAAAATGGCCCCAACAAAACACGTTTTGCCAAGGGCTCGCATTCCGCAAAAATACCACAAAGCTAGATACCACATGGAGATAGAAACACTCAACCAATCAGGACACGACATGCACACCACACATAGTGATCATGTGCTCCTCATGCCGAACATCTGGACACATACACACTGGCCCACACTAGCTCTCCCCAAGGTCGAGAGCCATATGTGTCCTTATCAGATGACTGCTCCTGCTGATTTACAACTGAGATGCTTTTTTGGAATGTACAGTTTGCTTTATTGTACCTCTTGAACTGTATATAACAAAGGCCAAAATTTGTACACCGAGAGACTTTGAGCAGACAGACTCTATTGAGGGTCTCCCAACCGCAGCGTTTAATTAAACCAACTTGTTCCTGTTTTGACAAACGCCTCTTGTCTTTTCATTTGTTTAAGGTAAATTCATATCTGAGCAACACACACATTGGTACAAGTAGTCACAGACCCACTCACTCATCTATACAGCCAGTCACACAGGCACTTACTGTGTAAAACAGCCACTCACCCACACTCACTTATGCATACATCCATTCAAACAGTCACTAACTTACCCATATGGCCACAAACACACCCACTCACCCACCCATACACCCACTCACGTAGCCACTCAGTCATCAAAACAGTCACTCACACACTCCCCACCATATAGCCACCAAGACAGTCACTCAATCACAAATACAGCCAATCACACTCAATCATCAATACAGCTACTCACACAGTCGTTCACACACCCATACAGCACTCAGACACCCACTCCCACGCTGATACAGCTAGTCACACACCCGCTCAGATGACATATATTAGAAACAGTATCACTCATTACTAGTTTAGAAAGAATGGTCATTTAACTTATGCAATAGTTTACTATATATCTTTAAGTCTCAGAAACAATTACGAAACAATTTCACTCATTGGATGACATCATTAGTGATGTTATCAATGATGTCATTTGAGTCATCATCGGTGATGTCACTGGCTATGTCATGAGTGATAGCGCAGGTAACTGCTGAATTTCACTGGTTTTGTATGAGTGAAATCTGTGTCTAACTATAACATCCTGTAACCTTTGGTTTTTTCAGTGAATGTCTAAGGTTTTTTAATTCTATTTCCTAACTACAATGTTCCTATAATCTTTTTTTTCCAGTGAATGTCAAAGGTTTAAAAAAAAAGAAATTCTAACTATAACGCCCCTTTAACCTTTGTTTTTTGCATTGAATTTCTAAGGTTTTTTAATGTTATTTCCTAACTATAATGTCCCTGTACCCTTTGTTTTCTTAGTGAATTTCAAAGGTTTTTTACATTTTATATCCTTCCTGTAACCTGTAACATTTGAGAATGGGTGTGTGAGTGGCTGTTTAAGTTGGTGAGTGGGTGTCTGAGTGGCTGTATGAGTCAGTGAGTGGGTGTCTGAGTGGTTGTATGGACAGTTGAATAGGTGTGTGAGTGGCTGTATGGGTTTGTGAGTGGGTGTATGAGTGGCTATATGGGCCTATGAGTGGGTGTGAGAGTAGCTGCATAGGTGTGTGAATGTGTGTGTGTGAATGGCTGCATGGGTCTGTGAGCAGTTGTATGGGTCTATGGGTGGGTGTCTGAGTAGCTGTATTGGTTGGTGAGTGGATGTCTGAGTGGCTGCATGGATGGGTGAGGGGGTGTCTGAGTGTTTGCGTGAGTCTGTGAGTGGGTATGCGAGTGGTAGATAGATGTATGAGTGGGTGTGTGAGTGGTTGTATGGGTCTGTGAGTGGGTGTGTCAGTGGCTGTATGGGTCTGTGAGTGGGTGTCTGAGAGGCTGTATGGGGATGTAAGTGGGAGTGAGCATGCCTGTATGGGTTTGAGATAGGTGTGATCATGTCTGTATGGGTATGTGTATGGGTGGGAGAGTGTCTGTATGGGTATGTGAGTAGGTGGGTGAATGTCTGTATGGGTATGTAAATGGGTGTAAGAGTGTCTGTATTTTTTTTGAGTCACGCAAGATCCATGGATCAGTCACAGATTTACATGTGGGGCCGCGCTGAGCCCCGCGATGAGTCCCCGGATTTTGCAAGTGGCAAAAAAATCATTTTGGGGTATTTTCAACATAATCAAGGGGCCCCTTCACTTAATATTGAATCATCTTCTCAGCCCCTGGAGATCGTTTCCTGACACATAAAATGGCGGCCACAACTTTACAAGGGGAGCCAGGGATTCACTGTGGGTCGATCCACGGAGGGTCCACGCCCCTAGATATACAAATTTGGATTTTGGTTAATATTTCTAAACCTACTGAATGGATTTACACCAAATCACAAAAGCATGCTTTCTGGACCAAAAGCTAGCTTTCTGCCAAATTTGGTGTAATTCCGTCCAGTGGTTCGGGATGTAGTTATGTTAAAAATCCCTATAGGAATTAACATGGGGAAAACACATTTGGGACCACCCCTTTTTCTCTGTTCCAGCTTGACGGATCACCCCAAAACCTTCCAAACAGCAGCTGAAGTGAGCGTCAAAGTTTTGGGGGAAATTTTTGAAGATTCATCAACCAGCAAGAAAGATATAGGCAATTCATTAAACGCTTTTCCTATGGAAACATGGTCCTACCTATAACTATCTACTCGCAACCACCAGTAGGTTATATAGATATATAGATATAGAAATAGATATAGATACTTGGTAGTTTCTTTAAACACTGCATGTGCACTTTAGGTTGTTATTTAAAACACTTAAATATGCTCACTTACTGCACAAGCAAAATTGTTTATTAACACTGTTTGACTGGGGTTGACAGCATCAGCCAATTATCCAGGAATATCTTACAAATAGAAAACACAGCTGGATGTTCATTAGCCGGCATTTATTATGCAAGTGTAAATGAAGTTGGAACAGTACATCGAGCTAATATGAACTTTAAGTCATAGAATTGGAGCAGATGTTTGATTTTAACGACATCATATTTAAAGGTAGATTTTAGCAGTCTAAGTAATGATGGGTGTTAGAGGAAGAGGAAAATATGATGTGAAAAATTCTAATGCAGAGTGTGAGGTACAGATTCATAATGACAGTTTTACCTCTGTGAGTGGATTCATTAAGTCTGAAACATGTAACTTTAACAGGATAATTTTGACCCTGATAATTCTGTTAAATAGCACAAACAATAACTGTGCCCATTTTAACATTAGCATTACCTCCTCATCTCCATCCTCATCCTATTTCTTACCTATTGAGTGGATGCCTCCATTCACTATTTTGCTTGTAATTGCCACCTAAACCCCCGCGGTGGCAGGCTACCCTAGAACCACACCTCGGGCCAGCATGGCCAGAGGCTATATAATAAACAGGCGGGAACCACTCGTGGTCTTCTGGACCACACAGAGTACAAAAGTGTGTGTATTTTCTTTGTGTGCTGATGTGTCCAGGCCTCGCTGCATTGGCCCCAATATTGTAGTGCTGCAGCCCCGGTCATATTGGTGACGAGAGTCCGCCATGCTTGCCACACTTCTTCGTCCACGCCCGCTGAGCTGGGAGGTGCATCTGAACGGGCTCCTGCTGATCCACGCCATGGCATGCACTGCGGCCCACCTGCACCTGTGCATAGCTGCTGTCTGCACCAGCCCACATGGAACTTGCTTCCAGCTCATCGGCTGAAGGAGCTCTGGCACATCGGTGCTTGCACGCCTGCCTATGCTGACGGCACCTCCGCTCTGCTGTATGGCCCCAAACCACCCACCTTCAGCGCATGACAAGCCCCTGCTGGGCAAGCCTCCATCGCTTTCTTGCATGCCCTGGAGGGTGCTCCTACACTGCTGCAGTGTGGTGAATAGCCTGCTAGGGCTGTCAATTGATAGACACACCGGAGCCCAATCAAACTCGTGGTGCATTGAGTTACCTGGGGCATATTGAAAGGGACTGTGACACTGACCTAGAAAACAAAACAAATTGGAAAAATCAATTTGGAAAGAGGAAATAGAAAGATAAAGTGGGATACTCTACTGGCCAGATTCATGAGACATTCACACCCCGTAACCTGCTACCCCCATAGCAATGCAAGCCTCCACGACCAGAGCCAAGTGCGCCAAAACCAACCCACCATGGTGGATGAGGCCAACGCCGCGCCCCAGCAAGGCATGCAATGTGGACACACAAACCCACACCATGTGCTCGTGTGAGTGCTGCATTCTTTCAGCAACCTTGCTGATCCTGCCACTGTATCACCATGCTGGAAGACATGGGTTGGAAAGCTGGAAAATTACTTTGACGCAACCTGTGAAACCGATGGAGCCATCAAGCACTTCCTCCTGCAAGCAAAGAAATTTACAAATTGTTTGAACATCTCCCAAAGGTGCAGCCAACGACTTTGACGCTGCCGTGTGCCCGTTCAACTCGCACTTCTATATACAATTAAACCCATACCTCGAACGTTTCAATCTCCGCCAGGCACAGCAGCGAGAAGTGGAGTCCATAGATGTGTTTTATGTGTGCCTACGTGTACTTGCCAGCACATGCACAGCACAGTGCATGAACAGCCTAAGGAGATAAGGGCGGAAATCATGCAGGGCTGCAGGAACAAGGCTCTTAGAGGCCTCATCCTGAGGCAGCCCAACATCAGCATAGATGACATCCTCATCAGGGTCCGATCCCATGACCTGTTTGCAGCCAGAGCCACAGAAATGGATATTGCCACCACACAACAGCCTGAAAAGACCCCAACTGTGAAAATAGAGTGCACAGATGCCATTCACATAAGGGAAAGCTGAACATGCCCAAAGCTCAAAGCACCCCTCAGACAGGGCACTGCTGCAGGAACTGTGGGTGCGACGAACACCCCCTTGATGACTGCCCAGGCTGCACATGTTCGAACTGTGGTAAGCTAAACCACTTTACAACCATATGCCAAGGAGGACCCAGAGGAAGAGGCATGAGGGGCAGACAACCCCCAACCAGGGCCATACGGCAACTCGTGTTGGAAGATCCCAAGTCACAAGACACCACCAAGTAATCTCTGCAACACCGACTAGAAGACTAGTCGCCGGACGATGACAAAGAGGAAGCCTTCCTCATATGATTCACCAATGACCTGAAGTGGCATAGGCGGCCACAACCCACATGCGTAGTCCAGTAGTCGGAAGCATAGTCGGAAGGCCAAGAGATCACTAATACATTCTACGTGGTCGATAAGGAGGCCGACACCTTCATCGAGAGCCACACAGCCGAAGATCTGGGTCTCTTGTCCTTCGTGCGGAATGTGATGGCCTGCCAGGTTGATGAACTCCTGAACCAGTTCCCCAAACTTTTCAAAGGATTGGGGTGCCTGAAAGCCCCACACGATTAATGTACATATTGATAAATCAGTCAAACCAGTCTCCTTTTGTCACAGATGAGTGCCTTTTCATCTAAGGCCACTGGTTGAAAAAGAGCTGGACAACTTAAGAGCCAAGGCGTCATCGAAAAAGTGTCCAGCTGACTCCGTGGGTGTCCCCCATGGTCATCGCGGTTAAGCTGAAACAGCCAGGGAAATATCGCCTCTGCATCGACATGCGTCTGCCCAATCTAACCATCAAGTGGGAGAAACACCTACAAAGGATGACATCATAGCCGACCTCAACAGGTTGAGGTAGCTTTCCAAGTTAGACCTTAACACAGAATACCATCAACAGATCCTCTCTGAAGAAAGCAGATATATCACCACATTTTCGACACATCTGGGGCTGCGTCGTTGCAAAAGACTGAACTTTGACATTTCTTCTGCGGCAGAGGTCTTCCAAGATGCCATCAGGGAGAGACTATTTGGCCTCCAGGGTGTCATGAATGTGAGTGACGACATCGTGATATACTCCACAACGGTGGAGGTGCACCACAGATGCCTGCGAGCCACGCTGAAACACCTATGGGAGCACAGCGTCACCCTGCAAAAGGAAAAATGCTCTTTCTTCGAGAACTCCATTGAGTTTTTTGGCTACATGTTCAATCAGGATAGTGTCCAGTTCGATCCCCTAAAGTCACGGCCCATACAAAAGGCTCCACCCCAATGACCTCCTTGGAAGTCCGCAATTTCCTGGGGATGGCAACCTACTGCTGTAGATTTATTCCTAACTTGGCCACCATCGCCGAACCTCTAAGAGTCCTCACCAAGTCCGACGCCCCTGGAGATGGGGCCTCACTGAAGAAAACGCTTTTCAGAAGGTGAAGGCAGCCCTGTTGAGCAAGCCCACCATGGCCTACTTTGATCCGAAAAAGGGAACTGAACTGTTGGTTGATGCCAACCCAGTGGCCTTGGCAGCCATGGTCACCCAGGAAGTGGAGCCTGGGAGGTGTGCTCCTTTGGCTTTTGCCATCAAAGCAATGACTCTGATGGAGGCACGTTACTCACAAATCGAGAGAGAGGCACAAGTCATTAAATGGCCTGTGGGCACTTCCACCTGTACCTTTGTGAAAGACCGTTCAAAGTAGTCACCAACCACTAATCATTTGTCCCCCTATTCCGTGGCTCCACCCGAACTCTCCACCATGAATTGAGTGCTGGTCCATCCAACTGCAACACTACAACATGGAAGTCATCTACCCACAGGGGTCCAAATACACAGTAGACTTTCTCTCATTCCATCCAACCCATGCCAAAGCATACGTTAGCCTAATATCCCAAAGGGCTTGCCCCCAAGCACTCAGTCTACAGGAAATCCAAGATACCACTGCAACAGACCCAGTGCTGGAGAAAGTGATGGGTGCTCTATAAAGTGGTTTGTGGCACAACTTCCTACGAGATGCCAATGTATGCCAAGGCATGGAGAAAGAAAAACTCAAAAAAATCTGGCGAGTACACAACAAGCTAAGCGCCTCAACACATCGCCTCGTTCTGAGATGACAGCACCTGGTGATCCCAGAAAGACTGCAGCACCGAGTGACTGAACTGGCTCATGGTGGGCATCAGGGGTTGGTGAAGATGAAATCTCACACGAGGGAGAAAATCTGGTTCCCCGGTCTCGAGGCTGTAGTCGACTAGATGGTAAGGTAGTGCCCCTCATACCAGTTCACCAGCTCTCAAGAAGTGCCCGCACCAGTCCTGACAGAGGAACCATTGCAGCACTGTGTTCCAAAGTGAGTCTTGACCTAGGGAGTTTCCTGGATGGGAGAACAATTGTAGTCATGGTTGACAGTTACTCGAAGTACCCTCTTGTCAAAGTTGTCGACTCCACAGCCTTCGCTAATGTAGCCCCAGAATTAGAAAGGGCATTTGAACTCTTCAGTCTGCCAGGGGAGATAAAGACTGACAATGGACCGCCTTTCCAAGGATCCGAGTTTCAAGACCTGCTAGAGCACCTAGGGTCAAAACACCACTGAATCACGTCCCAATGGCTCCAAGCAAATAGAGAGGCAGAGCGATTCATGCAGACACTAAATAAAATTGTCCGAATCACAGTAGTAGAGGGGACCAATCCTGAAATTAGCCTCCAGGACTTTTTGAGGGAAAATGGACGAACTTTACATTGCACCACTCAACGCTCTCCTTGGCCTCTCATGCTCAATGGTCACCGATGCGACACAATCCCGCTCCATCCTGAGTGGACTCTGCCACATTATGACCCATTGAGTACTCAGGCCCAGTACTATAGGAGTCGGACTGAAAGCCGGAAGCAACAGAGCACTGAACGAGCCTGTGGCATAAAGGAGGAGCGGAGCGCAAGCCGAAGCCAAAGCCCCAAAGCCCCGGGGGTCTTGAAGTTCAAAATTGGTGAGTCCTGCAGCGGGCTTTACCTAGAGCCATACTGGGGGCCATAACCATAACGGGCTGAAGAAGCTTGTACCTTGCAGCCTGAAGGAGCCCGGAGGAGTGCCCGCAGCGTGACGCTCAGCACTACACAGCCGAGGGAAGGTGAGTGTCGATGTTGAGCTCCTGCTAAGCGCCGCTGGGCTTCTGCTCCCACTCCAGTGGTGCCACCGGGATTTCAGCATTCTGTGTTAGCTGAGCTGAATAGTGTTGTGCCTGCTCCCGCTGTCTCTCCCCCTCGTGAATTGTGTGCAATTCCAAAAGCAAAAGTTAGGCACTTCAGCTTAACTGTACTGTGCTGTGCTGTGCCTGCACCGGGGGTCGAGCTGTGTTGTGCCTGTTCCAACTGTGCTTGTGGAAGACGTAAACTCTGAGGGAAACGCAGGCGCTCACTAGGAAGGATACCTGTGAGTGTGCGATCCAGTGGTGATTTTCTGCCTGCCCCCATGTCCCCCATACTCTACAACAACCCTCTGCTACAGGCTCTATGAAATTCAGTACCAAGGGGGTTAGATGTGACTACAGCGAGAGCTGCCAGAAACGGAAACAGTGTGGGTGACATTGGGTAGTGACACATACTTTTGGGGGCTCTCATCTCTTGCATATTTAGAAGCACAACAAGCCCTCACTAATGGCATAACAAAAAAAAAACTGGAAGGCAGAGTGCACCAGCAATTGGTGTGTCATCAAGAAGGGGGAAGGAAAGATGAGATCAGGCCGGGTTAGGCAAGCACACCCCCCTCAAAAACTCTGCCAACACAAAAAGCCCTACAAGACTTTGATCTCAACAGGAACGGCAGTAGCTAATAGATCATTTGGGGCAGCCGGCCAGGCTAGCCCACTAATATCACCGCTTCAAGCATATTTTGGGAAAACAGCCAAATCAGAAAACATAGAAAAATTCCCTTGTGCCGCAAAAATCAAACTAATTAAAAAAGCATGGGGATCAGCAGCTAAGAGCCAGTATAAAAGAGGCTGCAAATAACGAAAATCAAACAACAACTCACCAGCTAAGAAACAATAAAATCACTGTACAGGTGTAGATGCACACTTTGAACAACTGTAAGAAGGAATTAGAAATAGGCAGGCAAACATCAACAGAAGCCATTGAAAAGTCATTCCACCAGGAAATCCAGCCACAGGCAAGGACCATAACATTGGATCATCAATACTCTACCCCAAATAAGAATCAGAAAGTTGATTTGAACCAACTACCAGAATATGGTACATCGCCCTGTAATAAAATGGAATCGGAAAAGGATGATTTGGAAGCCTCTTGACTACACTCTACATTAATAATGGATAATGTGGATCTTGTAAAAGCCCTGGAGATTAAAACAATCAATCAGACAAACCTTGAAACTGCCCCTGCCACACAGCAAGCAGAAACCTTAAATCAGTCATATAAACCAAATCAAGTTTACTCAATAAACTCGATTGACACAACAAAAAACCTGGTAATGTCTTTGATCATAGAAATTCCCAGTCATTCTTCAATACAAACTCATATTGATTCAAAAATTGATACCGCACTTAGTCCAACGCATGATCATTCTGGTACTCAAACGGGGAAAAACTCTAGCAGATTATCAGTACAGCAGAACAACAATAACATTGCAGTGCATGAAACTTAAAAATCTAAGGAGCACAATAATCAAATTAATACAGAGAATATTTCATCTTTACATTCCTCATTACTAAACATTCTACAATCGTCTATCTCTGTATTAAACATGCAATCTGACAAACTTGACCTCCAGATCGATCTCATGAATATTATGGCAACCCATATCGCCAGTATTATTACCACAATAGAAATAGTCACTCAACTACTCGCAATGGCACAAGTAATTAAAGGTTTAGATCTGCAAGGTAATTTTAAATGTGGCCAAATAATTGACAAATTAAACACCTTGCCGATCATATTATCGGACATTTTGAACTAGACGAGAAACCAGGAGGACCCACAATATTCAAAATCATATTCCCTAGAGGGAAAGATACAACAGCAAGTACAAAAAGCAAATTTAGTGGCAATGGAAAATCATCAGCAAATAGTAGAGCAACAAAATGTGACAAAAGGAAAAAAGCAACGAGATAGCCCTAGTAGAGACCCAACTGTGGCATTCCTGATAGAACCTATACTACCTGGTCCCCAAACATCACTGTCAGACACAGATGACTTCAATATCCAACCATTAACAAAACGACAGACAAAAAGTGCTAGGAAGGCAAGAAGAAACATTAATTGTCCAGTGCAATAGGAGGAACATAGAAAAAATCTTTACCCAATGTTTACTACCATACAAAAAAACTCAACTTCTACCAGCAAAAAGGTCAGCAAAGGCAAAAGTCACAGACTCTGCGCCATTGGACGGATTAATGCAGATACCACCTGACATGGCCTTAAGTAAGGATAGCTTGGGCGAGGTGAAGATAAGCCAGAAAGAAAAAAGGAAGGAAGACACACACAAACAAATTCCTCTTTCAAAGAAATAAGAGCTTAAAACAGTGATAACAAGTGACCGGTTGGATAAACTGCAATTGGAGACATCAACCTCTGATGACCAAGATGCAGCAGTAGAAATTGCATCAAAGAATACACACGACCTAGACAAAATTCATAAACTTGATAAATTAAATATACCCACTAGAAACCGTTCAGAAGTGAACAACTTGGAAAGGACCATTCCCACCAGTAACAATTCAGTAGCCGTTCTAACAACACCAACGGTCTGCGCAAACAATAACAACACAAAAAAATATGAATGTACAATAACATCCCGGGCAGACAGGACCATCATGATCAAATGCCCCTTATTAGGAAGCAATTCAGTGGACAAGCAACAGCATGAACATGACATCATCCCTGCTCTCGCTGATGGCATCAAACTAAGGAGAGCCAGTACAAATAATGTAGGGAGAACGAAAAACAGAAGGGAAACACAGGATTACATAAGGGAAACATTGCATGAACCTTCAGAACTCTGTTCCCTCCCGCCTGTCAAGGATAGTGACTTGTGGCAAATCTCTCTGATTACCCAATATAAGTCAAGAGGTCAGCAGGACATACTAAATAGAGGAAACATCATGAGACTGTTAGCCGAAATACCAATACTATGTCACATTAAAATGACAGATCTACTTTCATTTAGGTTTCTGCCCAACAGATACGGTAGTCACTCGGAGATATGAACATGCACTACCAACGGCGGACTGAAGGTGCCGCACTGCGCTGTACCATTTCTTCCTTATCCCAATGGTTTGTGCACAGCAATTCCTGCACCTGCCGTTATTAGGTGCATCTGCAGCTGCAGAACAGAAATAAAAGATGTTCAGAATAGTGCACCAGTAACGATTTGCTTGTCCAATGTTATAAAGATAATTAGTCCGGCAAAATATTCATTTTTGTCATCAGCTTTATTCAATCACTTCAAAATAGCATCATCCAGCCAACGCGTTTCGTTCAGATTTTTGCTTGAACTTCATCAGGGCTACTGAGAATGGACGAAGAGTAGGATGTCCAATGGGGTCATGAGCCTCTTAGCACTGCTTCCTGACTCGGATACCGAGCGAGCGTGTTTTTGGGTATTCTTCACGGGCTATCATACCCGCGGCCCTATAATGTGGCCACTTACTCTCAATATTTATTTGTTTTATTGATCCGTTTGAGGAACTAGACCACCATACAGGTGCCAGGCCCTTTTGTTTTAAGAGGCTTATGACTCCATTGGATATCCTACTCTTCGTCCATTCTCAATAGCCCTGATGAAGTTCAAGCAACAATCTGAACAAAACACGTTTGCTGGATGATGCTATTTTGAAGTGATTGAATAAAGCTGATGACAAAAATGAATATTTTGCCAGACTAATTATCTTTATAACATTGGACAAGCAGATCGTTACTGGTGCACCATTCCGAACATCTTTTAGTCACTCTGAGATAACCTTAACATCATGGAAGTCGGAGAAAATAATCAACCAAATTAATAGTGTAAAAGATCAATTTGAATTATGGGTTATATCACTTATGAAACCCATATTACAGCGATACCCAGTCCCTTTGGCAAACCTGGAACAAAGACAGAATACTCGTACCCCTGTGTATTCGATTTTGCAGAATGCCCGAGGACCAACAGGTACAGATACCAAAGCATATAGATCCAGCAAAGGAAGAAAGCCAATGGCACTGGCTAGCATCAGCATTAAAAAGTCCAAAAACACAATGACCAATTATTCAAACAATAAGTCCCTTGAAAGATGCTACGCTAAGCATCCTTTCCTGGAATATTGCAGGTGCAAGATCTAAACTTATAGATAGTGCATTGTTAGACACCTCGGCTAAATACGGCATCATAGTCTTGCAAGAAACCTCTCTGTCAGGTCAACTTCAATTGCCTGGTTACATGCTTCATCAGGTGGATGCCAAAAAAACACATTGATTTGGAAGGCCTAAAGGGGGACTATCGGTCTACATATGAAATGCCCTTAAGGCGGAATCAGAGCAACTGGTAATGACATCCTCAAACATACAGATAATTAAACTCTGTTTTGGCTGAGATCATTGGACAAGGTCGGTATTCCTGTTTAATATTTATGCCCATCCAAACACCCATGACAGATCGGCAACATTTAAAAATTGAATACATGAGTTAGCTGAAGTAAGATATAATACGCCGACTTGGAAAATAATAATAACAGAAGATTTCAATACACATTTATTATACACACCAGACGATGATGACCAGCTAGCAGCTGGAAATGAAATCTGGTTAGTAAATCTCCAAGTAAATTATCCTCTGAAGAAAGCCAATAAAGTCGGTAAAGAACTGGTCACCACCCTTGAACATTTCGGTCTGAGAGTAGTCAACGGTAGAACGTGGGACGATAATCCTCCAAACTACACGTATTAAGGACCAACATCAGGATCAATAGTTGACTATACCATTTTCGCTTTACCGTTAATACAACAACTAAGAAAGTTCAAAATTAAATGTTCCACGGACAGTGACCACTCAATCCATCAAATAGTTATCAACATAAACCCAGACAGACACCAATTAGCATCTGTAGTTAGTGGGAGAAGTGAAGTAACAAAACCTAAAATGACTGAACTGGTCACATCAATTACTTCCAAAATTAGCAGACAAAGTGAAATTGATTATGGAGGCCAGTATAGCATCATCCCCTACTGCACTAAAAGCCTGTACTGAGTTTATGACACAGTTGACAAATTCAGCACCCAGTACAACATCAAGAGGGTCCAAAACACCTACACGTTCGTTGACATGGAAAACCACAGAACTAAAAAAGGAACTGAGAAGGGAGATGAGGAAGGCCATAAAATCCGGAACACAAACGATCGCATGGGAAAAACTAAAACAATTGAAGAAGGAATACAAGAAACTTCTCTGGCAAGAGAGGAGAAGAAAGACAGAATATTTCTGGATTAAGCTACTGTACAACTGTAAGAGATCAAACACCAAAGTCTACTGGACAACAATAAATGGCATAGGCAGGGAAGCAAGAGTGACAAATGCATCAAATGTCACCAAAAAAGACTGGGCAGCTTACTTGATAAGGATCTTTGCTAATGAAGAGCAGCATCCACTATACAAAATCAACAAAGCTATCAAGTCAGACAGTATAAATAACTCTGAAACATTGCTTCGTGTGACAACTCAATTCTTTTAGAACATTCACATTGTACACCACTAAGAGTGGAAAAAGTGATCTAGGCTGGCAGAAGTGATGGCGCCCCAGGCCCAAACAGCTTTCCACAAGCAATATACAAGTTGGATCCAAAATACTGGGCTAACCCGATAACGGGATTGTTTAAAGAGGTGGAACACATGGACATAATTCCAGACAACTGGAGGGGGTTGATAATAAACCTAGGGGCATATTAGCAAGAACGGCGTTAAAATTATCGCCGCTTTAGCGGCAGGAAACTGCCGCTAAAGCGGCTGTTCTGCTGTGATCCTGGGCTTCTATTGGAATTCTCAAGGGCATATTATCAAGCCCATTATCGCCACTTTAGCGGCAGTTTCCTGCCGCTAAAGCGGCGATAATTTTAACGCCGTTCTTGCTAATATGCCCCCCAATCTTTAAGGGAGGTGATCGAACAAATCCAGTGAACTACAGGTTAATAGCTCTCACCGATTCAGAAGCTAAATACTATGCTTCGTTAGTACTGGAAGATTTAACCGATTGGTCAAACACCAAGAATCTGATTCCACCTCAACTGATGGGCTTCCGGAAATGGTATGGAACCACCATTAACATGCTGACAGTAACAAGAATTGTGGAGAAGTGCAAACGTTTAACAAAAAAACTACAACTGTGCTTTATCGACCTTAAAGCAGCTTTCGATCGGGTGGACCGAACCCTCCTATGGATAAAACTAAGACGATGGGGCATTCAAGAAAATGTTTTGAGAGCAATTGAAACATTATATACTGACAGTTGGATCCAAATCAAGGTGGCAGACGGTACAATTGAGCTTGCTCCAAACCTGTTTAATCTCTTTTTGGCTGATTTATTCCCTCAGCTTGATTGGGTAAACTCCCACGTGCCGAGATTAGGTCCACTGAACAATTTACATCTTTCATATGCAGATGATATTGTGTTGCTGAGCTACACAAGGGTGGGTCTTCAAAGATTAATCGAAGAAATTACTGTATTTACAGGGACTAATAAATTGGAGAATCAATATTACAAAGTCAAGAGCCATGTTAATAGGGAACTGATCTAATGTCCCTTTGAAAATCAAATTAGGTAATGCAAGCATAAAAGAGGTTAACATCCAGAAATATTTATGCTTCTACTTTGATAAGAACTTCAACTTTCAGGCATACCAGCAGTATATGGCTAGAAAAAACAATGCCTTAATACATGCCTTCTGTGCACTAAAAAACTGGACGGTCTCTCTTTTCAGCCATTGGAAGCAGTCATCAATGCAAAATTGCTACCCATACTAACTTAATCAAGCATGGTGATGCATGGCAAAGATGATAAAATCTTGGATACATTGCAAACAGATACAAACGTGATTTTGGTCTTCCCTGTAACGCTTCACCCGCGCAAATCTGCTTGGAATTTGGATTGACGCAACAAGAAACAGCAAGAAGATACCACACAATTAAATCTTAGCATAAAATATGAAACAAACAGTCAAGCCCTCTAGTCAGCGCTTTATGGCAGTCACTGATGAACAACACAAATTTGAGTAATAACAAGTGTTTATTGCCCTCAATGGAAAAAACCAATACAGTTGACTTCTGTGATCTAAATCTGTCACATTCCACCTTCTGCTGTCTGATCAACAAAGTAGCAAAAAGTCATTCACTAGTGGAAGATAAAAATACATTTTTGCGACAATCACATGCCTGGATGACAATCCAAACTTACGTCACCTTGCAACCAGCAGCATACCTTTTCTTAACTTATCCTGTGGATCTAAAGAAAAAGTGACTGGCTATTCGCCTAGGAGTACTGCCATCCTTAGCGGACAAACCCGCCTGGAGATACAAAGGACCTAAACGTGCAGGCTATGTGGCGCCATCAAAGAGGATTTGTTTGCACTTGGTTTGCATATTTCCCGCATTAAAGAAAGCACTCCTCTCATTTTTAAGACGAATCTGCAACGAAAGGGGGATTTGTACCGGCAATAATGAGGAGCATTTTTGCAACTTCATAACAAATTCCTCAAACAGGGCCCCGAGGGCACAGCTCCAGTATGATAAAGAAGGTCTGAATAATGATTAAACAACCAGATGACTGCGTGTAGAAGACAGATATATGACCTTTTGAAATCTGGGACTCTGGTATTTTGCACAAATCGAAACAAAACTTAACTTGTCACCTTCATGCACAATGACACTTTATAACAACTCAGTTGAAAGTTATTGATCCTTTATCGGAAGACAACGAAATAATAACACCAGCGTTACGAAATGATTTCATTATTTCATATTGTCAAAACAACAAAGTGAACGTATAAAAAGTTGACAAACCAGAACAGTAACCTTGAAGTATCTTATTCAAAACAGTTTTATTATTTTGTATTATCTGTAAAATATTGTGACGGTTTTTATTAACTTATAACAATAAAAAAATGAAATTGAAAATTGAAATACTCAGGCCCGGAGCACCCAGATCAATGTGCACGCAAACCTCAAACGGCGAGCTGCCATACGCGTAATCTCACCAGGTGACAAGGTGCTACTGAAAGACCACCGACCTGGGTGGAAATTCTGGACACCTTTCAAGCCTGGAGTGTGGACTGTTACTCAGGTGAATAGGACTATGATTAGTGCTCGCAAAATAGGCGAGCTAGTCACTAGGAACAAATGATGATTCCGGAAAGTACACTTCCCCAGCTCATCTGAACAGGAGCAGGAAGCGGATGATGCGATGTGGAAAGACCCTCAGGGACATTAAGACCAAGAAGAAGCCGGCTCCAGTGACAAGACCCCTTGGGAAGGAAGTACTGGGACCAATTCTGATACCGTACCTGGAAGCAGCTACGGCCCTGAGGAGATTAGAGTACATTCCCATTGTCAATGATATCACCTCAGACTTAACCCAAAACCGAGCCAGAGACTTTGCATGCCAAGTGCAACAGCATAGTTCATCATCAAGTTGGAAAGGGATGTAAAGGCCACCTAACCCCTCCCTCACGGTGGCAGACTGCCCCGGAACCGCACCATGTACATCCTCTGGCCAGGCATGGCCAGAGGCTATATAATAAATGGGGGACCGCCCGTGGTCTTCCGGCTCACACAGAGTACCAAACATGTGTGTCTTTGTCTTTTCTTTGTGTTCTGCTGTGCCAAAGCCTCACTGCGTGGGCCCCACATTGTAGTGCTGCAGCCCTGTCACACCTCTGTCACTGCTTCCCAAGCAGTTTTCCCTCTTTACCACTTGGATAGACCCTGTACATAAATCCTTTTTCCTCCCCCAGGGCTTCCTCTTCCTTTTTCGTCCAATGTCGCTTCTCAGGGCTGTGAAAGTTTTGCTCTAGCAACTCCCCTTTCTGTCTGGGTACTTGGGCCCAGAGGCTTTGTGGATACCGTCTAAATAGTAGGTTACACAACATTTTTTATCATGGACGTGTTTGCTGTGCAACGCCTTGTATTGTTGTAGCTGCTCTGGCGCTGCTTCAAGAGTGGGTTTTAATGCTGCTGTTATGGCGCTGCACTATTTTATCTTTACTCTCATGGTTGCTGGCAATACCTTTTGTATTTCTTTGTGGCTGCTCGAGTGCCATCTTAAATATAACTCTGTGAGAGTGAGTTCACTGTCTTTGTGTGACGAGAGGCTGGGCCAGCTTCATATTTATCAAGGCCTGGGGTAGTAAGTGCTCTTCTTATATGGGCTCCCTGTTTTCCTCATGCAGTTCCCTTTACACAAGTTTGCCGGGCCACACTGAAGGAAGTGATGGTTTGTCTGTCTGTCACTGCATTATTAGGAATAGTGGTTAACCGTGCACCACATTCTGGAGTGAGAGCAGCCGGAAAAAGAGAAGAGACATCATTCTAAGCACAGTGGCTGCCCCCTTTACCTGATTTTCACCTTTTTAAGTGGGGTGGCTCCTCCCTCAGGGGTAAAAGAGGACAGTTTTTGGTTGCCTTTAAGAGATATTGGACTTGTATTGTTTATGCCTTTGTTTTTTCTGAGGCAACATTTCAGTTCTCCTTTGGACACACTCTCAAGAGGTTCTCTTTGGATTTTGTTGTGCTTTATTTCCCTCATCCTCCTTGACCTCTCAGCGGCGTTCGACACAGTCTCTCACCGCACCCTAATACGCAGACTCCACGACGCAGGAATCCAGGACAAGGCCCTTGCCTGAATCCGCTCCTTCCTCTCCGGCAGAACGCAGCAGGTCAGACTCCCCCCTTTCCTCTCGGACCCTACACCTACCACCTGCGGAGTCCCCCAGGGCTCCTCCCTCAGCCCGACACTCTTCAACGTCTACATGGCTCCACTCGCCCCCATCGTCAGGACCTACGGACTGAACATTGTGTCATACGCAGACGACACCCAACTCATTCTCTCCCTATCCAATTAACCCAACACCGCCAGACACAACTTTCGAGAAGGCATGGAAGCCGTCGCCAAATGGATGAAAAACAGCTGCCTACAACTAAACACCAACAAAACAGAAGTTCTAATCATTGGCCCAAACCCCGACGCCTGGAGTGACACCTGGTGGTCCCCTGCCCTCAGAAAACCGCCAACCCCCATGGACCACGCACGCAACCTGGAAATCATCCTGGACTCAGAGCTCATAATAGACCGCCAGATCAACTCCTTCTTGTCTTCCTGCTTCCACACCCTTGGCCTCCTTCGTAAGACCTTCAAATGGATCCCCCTCGAACATAGAAAGACTGTCACTCATGCCCTGGTCACCAGCAGACTCGACTACGGCAACGCACTCTATGCCAGAATAAACAAAAACCTCACCCGCAAGCTACAGAACATCCAGAACGCCGCCGCAAGACTGTTCCTCAACCTACCAAAACACTGCCACATCTTCCAGCACCTGCGCACACTCCACTGACTCCCCGTCGAGGCGAGAATCACCTTCAAGATACTCACCCACGCACAGAAGGCCCTCAACGGCACCGGACCAGCATACCTGAACAGCCGACTCAAATTCCACGCACCCCAAAGGACCCTACGATCAGCCCAGCTCTCCTACGCCATGGTCTCCCGCACCAGAAAGACCAGATCGGGAGGCCGCTCCTTCTCCTTCCTCGCGGCCAAAGCCTGGAAAGCCCTTCCGCTCCACCTCAGACAGACAACATCGCTCCCCATCTTCGCAAGAAACCTCAAAACCTGGCTCTTCGACAGACCCCCTCCTTGATGGAATGGATCCTGCACCCTCCCTACCCCTAGCGCCTTGAGACCCTTACGGGTGAGTAGCTGCGCTTAACAAACTTCTGATTGATTGATTGATATTTCTTTGTACCTTTAGTTAACAGTTATATGAAGGACCCCTAATGTATATAAAGACAATGTTTTTTGCAGGTGGGGTGTTTATGCATCTCCTTGGAGTTTCAGCCATTATGGGTAAATATCCAAAGAAGTCTCACCATTTGTACTCCTCTTCAGGGATGATTCTTCATGCCTTTAAGAGGACATCACCACCAGTCTCCGAAAGAGATTTACAGGACAAGGCGAAGTGGCATTTAATCGTCTTGGTCGGGGATTCTCCCCTTAAGAGTAATGAAGCGTGGGAAGTAATTTTATGTAGTGTATGGTCAGCAATTAGATCCAAAGTACCTAAAATACATTTATTAATCTTATTCATAGATCCATACAGGACTTTTTGGAAAATATAATTCATGAAGCTCATAGATCATAAAGAAAGAAAACAAATGGGTAGCTAACACATGTAAGAACATCGTTTCTTCGGGGCTGCATAAAAAACAGAATGACAACTTGGTTACATCACATTATTGTTCAAACTGTACACTGACAGATATCATTTACTGATACCATTATAATCTGTTTCAGAAACCATAACTTTACTTAATAGTGGATATAAAAAAACTTGAATCTTTAACAACAAAATACATCCAGTCTATATCTATAATGAAAATAATATGTTCTTATCTACAGAAAATTTGAATCAAAACAGAAAAGATTTAAAGGGAGAAATTAAAAGAAGTTCAATATATGAAGTAAAGCGACTTACCTAAATGAATGTATCACACATTTAAAGAAAATAATTTTTCTGTAGCATGTATCAAACAAAGATTGTTTGTTAATTCTGTTAAGCAGCATGTAATCAATGATGTAGTCTAAGGAAACACCGACGACAGATCAACACCAGAACACCAACAATAAAATCTAAAGAGACCGAATAAAACAAAAAGAAAAATCAATATTTGCCAAATATAACATAATTGAAAACATAAAATCATGAGACTGCTGACTTGAGAAACCTTTAAATTCCTTCATACCTAAGTCCTAATAACTCCAGAATACCTAGCATTTTGTTATAAGTTTCCTCAAAGACCACTCCAAGGTTCAATGCTCCACATTAAAATCCATTTGAGACAAGGATTATTCGAGATAACTCATCCTCACTTACTGTAACACAAGCAAAACGTGGGAAAAAGGATAAAGACCTCACACACTGCCCATCAAAAGGAGCAGAAATCCTTTTGCCGTCCCACATTTACCTTGATGTTTGTGATCATGCCGCGAGAACAAGAACGCAAACCGAACCAAAAGACAGCACCGCTTAAAAAGTATAGCCCTGGGTTTGTAGACTGGCATCACTTCCTGGCAATTAACCTAACCGTTTAAACAAAAAACTAAAATTAAAGAACTCTAACCTCCCACTACAGAATCCAAATTTTGAACTCAGCATTAAACATACTTTAACAAAACTAATAGTACTGAATTATACAAAATTATATTCTACAACATCAACTCAATTTCCACATAATCTCCTAAAAAAAAGAAGAAAAAAAGAAATAGAAAAACACAAAGAAATAAATTTAAAGCAAGTATTAACCACATCCCATTTAGCGGAGTGTAGAACCAAACCAGAGGCCTTGATCTTTCCATTCACCTCTTTATCATCCTACTCCAAAGGCATAGATCTATGGAGAATACAACCCAAATCACTATGACAGAACCATAATTCTTAAAACATCTACTGTGGGATTAATCAACAGCACCTTATCAAGTCACAAGCAATAACCTACTCCTTAATCTTCTGAGTCTTATTTCAACATAATTCATTGAAAAATAATATCAAAATTCAGAAACCACCATTTATCAAATTACCTCACATCCCATAGTCTATTCTCAAACATGATTAATTACTATTTAATATTGACTATTTCTTGCCCGCTCTAAGGTCACAAATGCATCACAATGCCACCACATTTTTTAACTCTGGGAAGATACACAAAATTTCTAAAGTCACTGATCATAATATAACCACCTATACAGACGCCACTGATCTGCATACACCAAACAGGCTCAAACCCCTGTTATCCTTCTCTCAATGTTCAACTATATCTGCCTTCCAGCCACCAGTCTCCAATCTCAAAGGAAAACTGATCAGTAATTGTCAAGAACCTTGCAATTTAAGGAATACCTTCTTTTGTCTGAAATTATAAAACCCTATTATTCATTTACTATGGAAGGGTATGTAGCTCCATACCTATATTCAAGCCATGCTCAGCAATCCCCAAAGTGTCAGTCCACCATGTCTCTTGATATCTCAGTTTACATTCTCGATCTCCACCTCTGTAATGGTTATGAACATGATCAATCCCTAAAAGAACAATAAGATTAATTTCCATGGGAATATGTCGCTGTGAAAAATATCTACGAATTGGAGACCTATTCTCTTTATTTTTAATTGAGTTTAAGTGTTCTTTCCATCTCTCATTTAATGGTCTAATGGTGGAACCAATATATTGCGAAACCCAGACACATTGAATCATGTAGACACAAAAAGTAGTATTGCAATTAACGAATTCCCTGATTTTAAAAGACTCAGAAGAATCAGAATTGTAAAATTTTACAGTTTTAGCCTTTACAAATTTACAACAGACACAATTGTGATATTTAAAACATCCTATTAGGTTTACTGCCCATCCACGTCGTTGACCTTTGATGCGTATATTTATATGTGTCAATCGGATTCAATAACATTTTTAATGTTTCAGCTTTATTATATGCTTGAAGCAAGAGGTTCCAGTCAGGGAATCAATTTGTATCCAGAGGAACATGGTAAGAAAGGGATTATTCCCCATTAAGGGTTAGTCTGGTTCTGCAGAATAGAATCAATCTTTGGTTTTTTTTCAGACATCAACCCTGAGTATTATTTCTTTGGCACGACTTCATCTGGGCCTAGTGGTTTCAGATATCCTAAATCATTGGCAGCCTTGCCACCAGTATTACGAAGATTTAGTTCCAGTCACTTCCTCTGTGCAGAACAATCTAGCATGGTGGACAATGCCTTACTCCTTAGACAGACAAGGGCTTCCTATTCACATACTCCAATCTAGTAGCTCTGACAATAGATACCAGTGGTTTGGGATGGGGACCGACCTGAAGACTTGGTCCACTCAAGGGTAATGGGGAATGTTGGAACAACAAAGGTGTTCCAATTAGAAAGATCCTATGGCAGTCTGGAGAGCAATTTAATCATGTTTTCATCTGGTGAGGGCAAGAGCTCTAGCGGTGTGATCAGACTGCACTGTAATAGCAGCCTACCTACATCACCAGTTTGCTACAGGTTCCAGAGCCCTAAATCAGCTAACATACCAAATGTGTTTTTAGAGCGAGAGCAATCTGTTCCATCTCAAAGCTTTAAATATTAAGGGCTCCCTCAAACAAGCAAGCAGATTATCTCAGCTGCACCCTTCAACGTTCACAAAATGTTATCCTCAGCCCTCACATATTTTAAGAGATATGCAAGAAGGGGGGTTCCAATATAGGCCAGTTTGCTACACACCAGAACACTCAAATACCCTTATCCCTGTTGAGATTTCATTATCAGATGGCAGTAGGTATGGTTGCTCTGACCAGCTCCTGTCCAGTGGGTAGCCTTTAGATTTCTCCTTTCCTCTGACCCTTAAGGTCCTAGCAAGGTTACAGGGGGATAGATAGCGGAGATGGTGTTAATTCTCCCTTTTTGGACAATCATACCTTGGTTTCCTCTGCTGAGACAACTACAAGTTGAGCAAGAATGACTACTGCCGACATCCCCTCCCCCCGGCATTCCTTCCACTTCCTTGGGACACTCTGGACTGGTTAAAACTATAAGCTTGGAGGTTGGGAGGGAGAGTTCTCCAAGTAGTGAATTATCCTTATCTTTCTCTAGTTCTCTACAGGCCTTTAGGAGGGAGTCTACTAACAGATGTCATAATCAAATGCAAAGGAGATAAGGAGGCACTGGTCGGATTACTTACTGGTAGTCTTCAATTCTCTGATTCTTCTTACTCGTCCCAGTACGTACAACCTGCCCTCCTGCCCTCCTTCCCAGTTTCCTTCATCAGCCCTGGCTTGAGCTTGGTAAAGAACAGGAAGTCCTGGGGGAGGAGAAAGGCTTTATGGGTAGGTTCTACCCAAGGTGTAGAAAGTGAAAACAATTTGGGAAGTGGTGACAAAGGAATAGTGAACGGACACATTCACTCAACACCTAAGTATTCGGATGAGTACGGAGAATTAGAGTAATGGAGTTTATCAGTGACTAATCCAACCATTAGATCAAACCTGAGTGAGCACTCTGGCATATTTACTAACAAGTGCCACAGTTCTGCTCTCTCCCTGCAATTGTTGCAGCCATCCATCCCTCATGCCAAAATGCAAGGGTGGCTGAGTGGTGGGGTTTCTTTCTGTACAAATATTCAGCCATAAGGTATTTACCTCTTTGTATGTGTGATGTAGATTTCAGCACACATGCAAAGAGGAAGAAACAAGGAAAATAAAGAAAACATTCCTCTTAGTTACTCCTTCCTCAAGGAGGCACAGGATTTTGGAGCAAATCTCTGTCTACAACTCTTTGTCAATAGGGATTTGCATCATAGCACAAGATGGTTGGATGGGAACACCCATGCACCACACATGGAATGCCCCTTTGATGTAAAGTAATTCAAGGCAGCTTTCCAATGTCATAATCCACTTCTTTAACTTTTCCTCTCCCCTGCCTCTCGATAGACTGTGTATATTGCGCAGAGGAATGAGAGAGCCAGAGGCTGTAGAGTAAGGCACACAGTGAGCCTTCCCCTTTCCTCTCTTTTCTGCCTGTCGGTGTCAATAAAGCCTCAAAAGGCAAGAGGGTGGATTTCTCTTCAACTCTTGTTTACCTAGGCTATGGTAAACAAAAAATAATTGTTGGCAAATTCCAAGGAGAATCACGGACTGGCTGCTGCCCACTTTCAAAGATCCTGCTGAATGAGCACACTTGCGACAGTCAGGCACCCAGATAGCAATAGCTGTGAAAGGTGCTCCATCTTTAGAACCGGCAAGGGGTTGTAAAGCACCTGCGTTTCCAAGGAGGCTGCTTTTCCTTCGACTTACAACATTTTGCCCTCATGAAAGAGAATGCTCTAATGGCCTTATAGACATCCGTAGCAGGCTATTCAAGCCATTAAAGGCTTGATACCTTGTCATAGGCCAGAGCCATTGGCTCGGGCCTATAATACTGGAGTGGGCATTATGTGGCTGACCCAGTCAGCTACGTCATGCTTTCAGGCTATAATTTATACTTTTATCTGTGTGGTCTGACAGCTTTCTGTCCCCCTTGGCATGGCAGAATAGGAATCAACAGCCCAGTTTGGTTGTATGACATTACCACGCATACCATTTCCATGCATGCCTTTTCTGCTTAGTCTTTAACATGCATGCCTTTACCATGCAATTACACAGGCAATTATTAAAATTCCCTTTACCATACATAACATTACCATGCATGACTTTACCATACATGCCTTTACCACACAATTTAAAAATTATACATAAAATACTGCCTACACAAGAAAAACATAATAAAACTGACACTTACAGTTTCAGTGTATATTTACTTAGTTATTGTCATTAAAACAAAATGCCTGTTTTGAATATTTTAAAACTGCCCCCACAAAAATGCTCCTACCAAAAGTCAAACATAGAAAAGGTCATAGTTAAGTCTAAAAAATAATATTGAGAACAAAAACAAGGGAACCCTACTCACGGGGAGCCTGGGTAAGTAAGTTAATGGGGAAACATTGGCTCCTGTGGAATAATAATAAAGTATTTCTAATGCAATTCTGCACAATGGCAATATACAGGGTTAGTTTGATGTCAAAAGAAAGCTAGCCACTGACACCGAGGATATGATCAATATGAAAATGTTGTTAATATAGTAAATAAATGAAATAAACAATACATACATAGGGCTTAAGAATCACAATATGATTATACAACAAATAATAATTACAAATAGTGAATGGTGTCCCAGTGAAAAACGTTGGAACCTAAACTAATAGGGACATAATATATGACATATGTACAAGGTTTCACTGTAAAACATTTTAGCGACCATTAGATAATTGAAAATTGATTGGACAACACTTTATACAATCGTAAGTGTTGGATAATAGTTCGCCTTTGTTAATTGTCGACGACGTTTCGACCTATCTGAAGTACAGAGTCTCTTCAGGACCTAAAGGATGTAGGGACACCTGAGGGAGGCCTGCACTGCCTAATGTGAAAAGCAGTGTCACCGTGAAATAAGTGAAGAAAAAACTCACAGGGACCCAGCCGGGCACCCATGTGAGGGTAGTGTTAGGCAGAGTGGATGGCGGGGCCTGGATATCTCGGCGAGGTCATCGCACCAAACAGGGAGACGGACGCTCCACTGTTCCAGCAGCATTCGGAGGACAAACACCTGCTATTTCAGCTTATCCAAGAGCTCCACTCGGTATTTCTTTGGCATTCATTGCCCAAATACGAAACAATCGCCTGAAGTGTACATCGGCTCTTCTCCTGATCAGCCAGAGAGTATAGAAACCCACATGGTTCTTGTACCTTGTGTATATCCAGTGCCCCGAATAACGCCGAGATATCCAGGCCCCGCCATCCACTCTGCCTAACACTACCCTCACATGGGTGCCCGGCTGGGTCCCTGTGAGTTTTTTCTTCACTTATTTCACGGTGACACTGCTTTTCACATTAGGCAGTGCAGGCCTCCCCTCAGGTGTCCCTACATCCTTTAGGTCCTGAAGAGACTCTGTACTTCAGATAGGGTCGAAACGTCGTCGACAATTAACAAAGGCGAACTATTATCCAACACTTACGATTGTATAAAGTGTTGTCCAATCAATTTTCAATTATCTAATGGTCGCCAAAATGTTTTACAGTGAAACCTTGTACATATGTCACATATTATGTCCCTATTAGTTTAGGTTCCAACGTTTTTTCACTGGGACACCATTCACTATTTGTAATTATTATTTGTTGTATAATCATATTGTGATTCTTAAGCCCTATGTATGTATTGTTTATTTCATTTATTTACTATATTAACAACATTTTCATATTGATTATATCCTCGGTGTCAGTGGCTAGCTTTCTTTTTGACATCAAACTAACCCTGTATTTTGCCATTGTGCAGAATTGCATTAGAAATACTTTATTATTATTCCACAGGAGCCAATGTTTCCCCATAAAAAAATAATATAGCACAAAAATGAATGGTTCAGTCATGTTTGAGAAGTTAAAAAAAACAAGGAATCTGATGCATATTTTATTAATATATGTCTTATAACTCACAAATACTATAAAATCGGTTGTCCACAATTTTCTGAACAGTGGCACAGTGCTCTCTGAAGTGACCAGATGTGTTTGTTAGAGGAGAAATTTGTATCAGAGAATTCACCAAACAAACACTGCCACCTTCCTTTCTAAATAAGTACCGCTACAAAAAATATGATAATTTAACATTGTAACATGGGTATATATCTTGTTATAAATATTTATAGTTAATATAAAATTTCTAAAGAATCCACAGATTGTTTTCTTCTAAAAAAAAAGGGAAAAACAGAAAAACAGTTTTGCCCAGTAGCACTTTGAAAAAGCATAGCCATACTAGTAAGTAATATTCATGTAAAGAATTTTTAAACTAAATCATTTACAAAAAAAATGAAAACACCTGTCATACATTTACTCTATCTGATGCTATAGTTATTAGTTAATATTTGCAAATACATATTCAAAGGTTACTTAAAATCCACACTGGGAGTGGGAGCAGATTTACTATTTTAACTCCTGACAGAAGTTATCTCAGGGAAGGTACTGCATTCTGGGAGTGGTGGAAGATTTACTATTCTAACTCGAGTCAGGGTTTACTTCAGGGAAGGTGCTGGGCAAAGGGCCGGGTCAGATTTGCTTTTCTAACTCCATTCAGGGCTAATGTCAGAGAAGGCACTTTACACTGGGAGGGGCAGATTTACTATTCTGACTCCAACCAGAGCTAATCTCAGGGAAGGTGCTGGACACTGCGAGGGGACAGATTTACTGTTCTAACGCCAGTCAGGGCATACCTCCAGTAAGGTGCTGCACACTGGGAGGGGGCAGATTCACTACTGTAAACCCAGTCAGGGCTTACCTCAGGGAAAGTTCTGATGACCAGTAAATGGGCAACCACATTTTGAAATGATGATGCATTTAAATACCTGATGCCAGCCTTTGTGTGGCGCATTTCCCTGACATACCTCCAAAACGGATTCTGATCAGGTCTTTCCCTTCCTGTGTGTTTGGCTCCAAATTGTGTAGAGTGTCAAAGGCAGGGCAAGACTAGTGTCAGGTTCCTTTGTGATTGCTGTGGGCAAGGTCCTTTGAAATGCAACCAGGGCAGGGCACAGCACCTCCCCAGCCATCCTATCAGGAAAATCATCTCCCGGCTACACCCAGGTCCCATTGTTCTCTGTCTGAGCCCAATATACATCCTTGATGGGGGAGCCATTAACAGGCCCAGAAAGCTGGAAACTCCTGGAAAGGCCTCAGAAACTTTGGGCACGAAAATACCACCTTTGTAAAAGTGGCATTTTCAAATTATAATCTAAAATTCGACTTTACCATGATAGGGATTTTTGGGTTACAATTCATTTCCGTGTTAATAGCCTATCTCTACCTACTCCCAACCTTAACTTAGCACTTACTTAATGTAATAAGGTAACTCAGTGTTAGCCTATGGGAGAGATAGGCCTTACAGCAGTGAAAGACAACTTTTATTGCCAGAATATGTAAAACATAAACATACATGTCCTACTTTTGAAATACCCTGCACCCTGCCCTGTGAGCTTTCTGGGCCTATCCTTGGGGCGACATATACGTATTAAAAAGGAAGGTTTAGGTCTGGCAAAAGGATTATTTCACCAAGTTGAAATAACAGTTTAAAACTGCACTACAGGCTGCAGTGACTGGCCTGAGACATGTTTTAAAGGACTACTTTATTGGGTGGCACGTGTGCTGCAGCCCACCAGTAGCATTTAATTTACAGGCCCTAGGCACATGAATTACCATATAATATTGACTTACAAGTACATTAAATAACCCAATAAAGTGAAGCCTAATTTTGCCATGTGTTAAAGAAAGTTCACAAGCAGTTTACCACTGGTTAACAGGGGAGAAGTGCAGAGTTCTAAAAGCCAACAAAAACGAGTTCAGCAATGGAAAGCAGAGAAGCCAAAAATCTAGGTTGACCTTGCAGAAATGGCGAGGTACAACATGCACCGAATAACATTAAAATGCAGCCTTTAACAGGAAGGTGGTGATCAAAGATGACCACCATGCAGTATCATAGAAGTCAGGGGTAATGCGTCACTGTAATTGCCATAGTATGATCCTCTGTTTACCCTTGGATTGGTATCCCCAGTTATGCGCCAATGATCCTTATATCATCAGCTGGGGGCCACATGAGAAAATACGTTCTGCCAGCTATAGACTCTGCTGACATCACTTCGCTATGTCCAAAAGGGCTTGTGAAAGTTTAAAAACCAAGTTGAGAGCAGCCAAGCTGTTGCTGCTTTCACTGAAGGGACTATGTGCTCCAGCTGTACTGAGCCATCAAGAAAAATGCAAATCTTCCAGCAGCTTCTGCTGCTATTCCTATTCTCACTGACAATATGGAGGTGAAGTTATTATATCTCCACTTATGTGGTATGAAGAACAGATATATTTATTATGCATCAAATACTGTACAGAGGAGTAGCATAGAGATAATTTGCAGTATTGCAACACCAACTCCCAGCTGACACTCCTCAAACAAATATACATTTGCACACCTTCATCCCAACTCTCTCTTTTCCTCATATGATGCAGAAAAATTGATGTTCAAGATGATGTACTCAGTGAAGACTGGCCAACCATAACATGACTCCTGTCATTAATATTTTGGAAGTCTACGAATCTTCAACAAGAAGGAAGACAGGATAATAGCTAGTTTGAAGTGCCTCATTGCCCCACACATATTCTGTCATAAGTGGCCTGTGAACGGCTGTTGTAACATTTCTTTTTGCACAGAAGGGCCCCTATGAAGGGTATTTGCAATTTATTTCTTTTTGAGTGTTTTCAAACACACTTTCAACACCCCGAGGTATGATTTATTAAAAACTATGCCCAAAGTAAATAACACAGTCACAGTAGTTACCACGCATGATCCACTGAATAGTCATATAAGCATGGTAGTATGTAAACATTAGAAGATTCTTGAAAATGTACTGACTGCAATTCCACGTAAGTGATATATTGACTGACATTTTATGACATATCCCTTATATATATTCCTATTCCAATGACATTCAAGAGAAACATTGGGTTCCTTTTGAGCGCAGTTTGAAATAAGGGCCTTCAGAGAGGGAGTTAATGTATCCCCTTCTGCCTCCCCTGTCTGGCCGAAAGAAGTCAGATGCTGAGGATGGGGGGTGCAGTGCACTGCCAGGATGGGCAAACTCCATATCCAATTCTACTACTCACTTTTTTCTCTCATGGTTTGCTGGGCTTTTTGATTTCCCGTGGGTGGGCAGATAGGTGGTAGCCTACGGAGGCTGAAATCCCACCATGCTACCAGTAAAATAAGTGAAACAAAGGATGGGCTGTGGTGCTGAATTACCTTGTCATGGTCCCCAACTCTCCGTCACCAGACAGAATTTCTGTCCTTAGGAAAAGAGGCTTTCTCCCTCTCTGCTGGCACACATGTCAAAACAGCACCAAAAAACTACTAATTTCCTCTCCCTTGCCAGGTTGAATGGCTGCACTAATAGGGCTCTGAGACAGCTAGCAATCAGGGAACACTACCAACCCTGGACATTTCTGAAGCCTAATGATGCAGGAGAATCTGGGATGGTGTGTCTTTAGGCAATCTGGACACAATTTCTCTCTCAGATTGCAAGAATTCTTTCATATAAATATGGGCTAAATTGCCTTTTTTGACCATTGTTTAGATGTTTGAAGGGCATCCATGGCATGATAATGTAATGGGATCCACACATGTCACACCACCTTGGAGCTCCATGTATGTCTAGTTTTCAGAAGTGTCTGGGTTCGGTAGGTGTCTCTGAGTGCTGTGACCAAATACTGTAGCTTTCCAGATTGCCAGAATGTTTAAAAGTACCAAATTGCCAAACTGTTGAAAGGTAAAATCTTGATATTTCCTTGTTGAATTTTGTGGCTTTTTTCTGTCTTGTGCGATGGGCCCAGCCACACAAATGGGGTATTGGTTTGACTGAGAGAAGTGCGAGAACACTGGATGTTATGGATTTTGTGGGTTACCACAGACTCTGCAACTTTGGCTCAGACGTGTGAAGAAAAGCTGTGATTTTAGCCAAGGTTTGACATTTGCTTTGCATTCTAAGTAAGATTTTTTGTTATTATTGTTTATTTCGGATTAAAAATCCATAATACATACCAAAAGATAAAATAACATTCCATGCATGTTCAACTAAAAACCTCCAAATTAATTCTCATAAAACACTTTAAATATTAAAAATGGTCAATTATATCCCAATCTCATTATACACAGTAGTTCATAAATTGAACTCTACAGATTGGCTTTCCAAGCGGTCTCATCATATATTTGTTTTAAAATATAAATCTAAAATAGCAGCATCCCAGTTAGTATATATAGCACTATATAGGTCATATACCTAATATAATATCCACCTTAAAGCCTGAGTCGTATTTTAGCGCTCTGTCCACTGGTTCCTAATTATCCATACTGCATACAAGTTGGAAACATTAGCAGCCCATTACTTATTAAACAACCAGTAGACATGGTGCTAAGCTGCTCTTATATACAACAGGAGGCCCTCTTGTCTACTTCTCAGAATAAGGGTGGAGTGTCATGCAAAATCCTTTCATGGAATTTAGCTGGCCTGAAGCTGAAACTTGCGGACCCAAATTGGGAACTTACATAGGATATATGCGTTTTCCAAGAAACATGGTTCTCTGAATCTTGTTTTAGATGAGGCTATTCTAGCTTTTCATGGCCTGCTCTCATCCAGGGGAAAGGTTGCTGGAACTACACCTGAGTTACTTAGATTGAAACTGTGTAAAGATAACTTCTGCTTCTACCTTTTTAATGTTTATAACAGACTTCAGGGCAAGCATAAGGAATCCTTGACACTAACCCTTTTGGATAATCAGTTTAGCACTTTTTCCATGCGAAGCCGGCACAATAGTGGCAGGCGATTTTAATGTCACAATGGAAACCTTGGATAGTTGTATTTTTTCCATAACCGATGAGGAGAACGCCTCATGGAATATTCCAAGACTGGGCATCTCCCAAGTAAAAAAATTCTCAATCCTGGCTCTGCAACTACTGGGCATTACATTAAGAAGTGGGTTAATAGCATGTAATGGGAGGTCGTCATAAGACCAAGAAGGTGCAATGACCTTTAGACATGGAAATAGCACAAGTAGAATAGATGACATATTTCTTTCCCTGGACCTTTGAAATCATATGAGTGATATGACAGTAGTGGAAAGAGCAGATAGTGACCACAATTCCTTACTGTTAGAACTTACTGGGCTATTTAAATCCCACATAGAAGTGATCAAGCCTAGTATATTAGGGAATTCAGTCCTATCTAACAACAAAAAAGGCCTTAAAATGGGAGTGTATTCAGGCCCATCCTGAAATACCAGAGCAGATATACTCCAACATGGGTATTGCTATGGAGAAAGTGAACAGACTGCTTGAGGATGGTGTAGCACCTAGCCAAGTTATAAAAGTTCATGAGGATTTATTCCCATTGATAAGGGATTTGACTACTAGAGAATCTAGGAAACAAACTGGGAACCCAAATAAACAGCACCATTGGTACAATGCTGAATGTAGTAAAGCAAACACTTTACTCTTAGGATGCATAAAAGTAGGAGATCAAAATAAGGTCCCAGATGTTAGGAAAAACTACAAGGCTGAACTTAAAAGAGCAACAAATACTTGGGTGGTTAAGGTTCGAGCAGAACTAGTACAGGCCAGTCGCGGGGTGGGGGGTAGTAAACTCCGGCATACGGCCGAAGGGAGTGAAGTACATAAATAAAACGAATTACATTGCGCGTGCTGCAACGCCAAATGGCGATGCGGAGCGCGCAATGTGATTCGTTTTATTTATTTATTTATGTACTTCACTCCCTTCGGCCGTATGCCGGAATTTACTACCCCCCACCCTGCCCCTCCCCCGCCCCGCCCCACCGCCCCACATCACTCCCTCCAGGAGCCGCAACTGGTACAGGCAGCAAAACAGGGAGACTCAAAAACATTCTGGGCTACATTGGCGCATGGCAGTCGTTCCGCAGTTAGTTCAACAGAATTTCACATTGAACCCTGCAAGTGGGCCAAGCATTTCACTGACTTATATTCTACAGAGAACGGTAGTGCTTAAGCAGCTAGGAATGATCTAAGCCAGCTCAGTACAAACGTGAGGTATGTAGATCTTCTTGAGATATCCCTTATGGATTCCTTCGGGTGTTGACGTTAATTGCAGCTAATAAAGCCCCGGGCCCTAATTGTATCCCCTCTGAGCTCTATGCTTCAGAACCTGGTATTTGGGCTACATACCTAAACCTCTTATTGAGGACCAGAGTCCTTGCATAGTGTAGAAATAGTCCAAATTTACAAAAAGGTCATTGGGATGAACCCGGGAACTATGGACCGATTAGCTTACTCTATGGGCTCCAAAAGATTTTCTGTTGACAGGTCCTGGACAAACTATTGGACTGGAATTGCCAAACAATATATTTAGTGATTTGCAAGCGGGCTTTCACCTGAAAGTTAGTACTCTTGATCAAATGTTTTGGTTAAACACGATCTATTGGAAAACTGTCCTACTGTGTAACAGGCATTTATGTGTCATTTTTGTTGATTTAAAATCCACATTCGACACTGTCCCAATATCTAGATTATGGGAAGTACTAGCAAGCATGAGAGTCCCAACTAACATCCTAGAAGTTTTAAAGAAAATACATGAGAATAATATAGCACGGGTGAGGTACAGGAGGAATTGGGAACAAACAGAAACTTTTAAAATAGAGAAGGGAGTACGTCAAGGTTGTGCCTTAGCCCCGACTCTCTTCTCTTTGTTTATTAATGATTTGGCAAAATACTTGAACTTTTAAAATAACGATTCCCCTACGATTGGCCTCACGAAATATCCAGTATTGTTATTTGCGGAGGACATGCTTCTTATCTTAAAGACCCCAGGAGGCCTGCAAGCAATTCTGAATCGATTTTTAGAATTCTGTGCTGACCATGGCCTAGAATTGAATAGAAGTAAGGCTAAAGCCATGGCTTTTAACCCCTATAAATCTACCAAATAACTTTAATTGTTAACAATACCTTTTTAGAGCAGGTCTCTGATTTTATTTACTTGGGTGTGACCTTGTCGCACAATCTTAGATGGAAGACTGAAATAAGCAAACACACTTTGAAATTACAATAAGGGACTGGGGATATCCTAAAGTTGGCAAAAAAGTTAAAATCAATTAGTATAGCCCCTGTGCTTGAGGTATATAGGACTAGGGCGAATATGGTTGTCCTGTATGGCGCAGAGCTCTGGGGCCATGAATGGGTCACTGAGTTAGTAATAGTGGAAAACAAATTTCTTGAGCTCTTAACATATCTTCCATATAGCTTTCCAACTCTCCCAGTTTTGCAAGATATGGACTTATCACCCATTTAATTTACTATTCAGGCGTGTCCACTATCATTCTGGCTCAGATTGTGGTCAATACCAGAGTTGGAGCCCTATACATCTCCACTCAGAGAGCTTCTAAAAGCAGAGGGCCATTTAAGGATCCCGTGGTTGTTGTATGTAAAGAAAATGTTTCACGCTATTGCTCTTGAGAATATTTGGGACTCCCCAGAAGACTCCCATTCGACACCAAGGCAAGTAATAAAGGAACGGTGCAGAGAATATTTCTGGGGAGAAATAGTAAAGAACAGCAAAACAGGGAGTCTAACAGATAAATTTTTTGACCATAAGATTGTCCCTCTATATGAACCTTCTCTTGAAGTCATCCAGGGCTCGTTCCCTAGACAGCTGTATCGAAAGTTCAGATATGGGATTTTGTCCACGCGAGAATACACAGCTAGATGGACAAACCCTAAGAGTCTTAATACTATCTGCCCTGTCTGCTTCTGAATCACTAAGCCACATATTATTTTTCTGTGTGGCTTACAAAATCTCAAGGAGAAAATGGATCATTCCCCTTTGTAGATTACTAGGTATAAGGTCATTGGGCACACCACTTAGAATACTAAAAACAGACACACTGGAGTTGATTGTCATTAGTCTAGCGAAATACTTGCATGCAGTATGGATAATTAGGAACCAGTGAACAGAGCGCTAAAAGACTACTCTGGCTTTAAGGTGGCTATTATAGTAGGTATAGGACCTATATAGTGCTATATGTATGAACTGGGATGCTGCTATTTTAAGATTTATATTTTTCAAGCAGATATAAGATAAGACCGCTTGGAACGACAATCTATAGAATTCAATTCATGAACTACTGTGTATAATGAGATTGGCATATAGTAGACCATTTTTAATATTTAAAGTGCTTTATGAGAATTCATTTGGATGTTTTTAGTTGAACATGCATAAAAAGGTTATTTTATCTTTTTGTATGTTTTATGGATTTTTAATCCGAAATGAACAATAATAATAAAAATAAATAAGTAAGTAAGAAAGCATAGTTGAATCCATGCAAGTCACATCACTCTGAACTCACCTGGGTGTTTAGTTATCAGAAATACCTGGTTTTGGTAGGTTTCTGTGATTGCTGTCCAACCCTGGGCTCAAATAACAAAGCTACCTACATGAGAAGAAGATGTCAATTTGAAAGGCAACATGTTGATGTTTCCATGTTACAATTTGGGGGGTGTACTGTTGCAGGCTACAAGTCCAGCCATACAAGTGGGGCACTGTTTTTATTGAGAGAAGATTGGGAATACTGGGTGGTCGGAATTTTGCTGCTCCTCACAAACTCCACAACTTTACCTTCACTGACATTTTGGGTAAAGTTGGGATTGTAGCCAAAGTTTGAAGTTTGTCATGCATTATTAGTAAGAAAAACTAGTGAGATCCATACCAGTCACACCACTCTGGATCCACTTGATGCCTAGTTGTCATAACAACCCACAGGTTTCTTTGGCTGAGACCGTACCCAAATACCACAGGTTCCCACATTGCCAGAAATGCTAAATTTGAGATGTAACATTTTGATGTTTCCTTGTTGCAATTTCGGGTGTTTGTAATAGCAAGCAATAGATACACAAGTTGGTGCCACCTTTATTGGGTGGAATATGGGAATGCTGGATGGTAGGGATTTTTGGAGCTTCAAAGATTCTGCAACTTTCTCTCCCAGACATTTGAGGAAAATCGGTAATTTAAGCCAAATTTTAATTTTTTCTTGACATTCCAAGTAAGAAAACTTAATGGGATTCATGCAAATCATTCCAATCTAGACTCCCCTCATGTCCAGATTTCAGACATGAAACAGGGTTTGGTAGGCTTCCCTGGGTGCTAGCTGAGCACAGGACTGAAGACAGAAGCTGCCACATTGCCAGAATGGATCAATTTAAAAGGCAAAATCTTGAGGTTTCCTTGTTGCTTTTTGGGGCATTTTCTGTGTTGGACACAACAGGCCCAGCCACAAAAGATGGGCATCGATTTTATCAAAAGTGTGTGAATACAGAATAGCAGAATTTTTTTTATTATCAGCTACTTTTTCTCAATTTTTGTTTTATATATATATATATATATATATATTATCTTCTGACGGTCGCCAGTAGATAGTTATAGTTAGGACCTATTTTCCATAGGAAATCCGCAACATTCTATTTGAAATAACTCTTGCGTCGGTTGAGGAATCTTCGCGAAATTTTCAAACTTTATGGCCCGCTCCGGTCCGCTCCTACCCTGAAAGTTTCGGGGTGATTCGTCAAGCGGGGGCCGAGAAAAAGGGGGTCCCAAAACGTGTTTTCCCCATTCATTTTCCCATAGGAAACTTTAGCCACGGCTACAGCCCGAACTGCTGAACGGAATTACACAAAATTTGGCAAAGAGGTAGTTCTTGGTTCAGAAAGAACCCTTTTTGTTAAATGGTGTAAATCCGTTCAGTAGTTGCGGAGAAATTAAAAAAATAATAGTCAAAAAATCAATTTCCCATAGGAAACTTTATGCAAGGCTACAGCCCGAACTGCTGAACGGAATTACACCAAATTTGGCAAAGAGGTAGTTCTTGGTTCAGAAAGAACCCTTTTTGTTAAATGGTGTAAATCCGTTCAGTAGATGCTGAGAAAATCAAAAGTAAAAACACATATATATCTGGGCGGAGCCTAACCACACATGTCATCTTGAGATCTGATTGGCTGTCAGCACTTCATCCTGGAATTGCTGGCAGCCATCTTGGGACCAATATAAATGATAGTACCCCATTGAAATGCATTGTAGTGAATCGAAGATTTTGAGGGTTACCAAAAAGGAGAACTATAAAGGGTGATAACAGACTTTAGTTACATTAGAATTCATTTGTTGATGGTACCATACTAATTTCAGGAATTGTGGTGTGTTCTAAGGTGATTTTACCCTGTGAAAAACCTTCTGCTGGGAAATCATGAATCATGTTTGAGAGAAAACTATTTTCACATGCTTGTCCCATACAGTTTTGGAAAGTGCTCCAGAAGCTAAAATGAGAGCATATTTTC
Source organism: Calotriton arnoldi (assembly GCA_963921515.1). Lineage (NCBI taxonomy): Eukaryota > Metazoa > Chordata > Amphibia > Caudata > Salamandridae > Calotriton > Calotriton arnoldi. Next base: position 138,147 of record CAWUFW010018509.1, read on the forward strand.
TGTAAATTCACATTATCTTTCTCAGTCATGTGAGAATGAAGTCTGACATTCTCAGTAAAACATGTACATCCAACAATGGCAGAGACTGTCAGTTGATTCCTTTGTGTTCTACTGCAACTTCCCAGAGTGTTCTAAAGAACAACTAGAGTGCTAACAGCCTTACTTATGACAAACGTATGGCACACCTGAAGCCATCTTGATTGGAATAAACTGGTAACACTTAAAACATTTAATTTAAAAAGGAACAAAATGATGGGGTTCATTTTGACATAGAAATTATGGTTAGTGCTGTAGAAAGAAAAATTAGGACATGTTTCAAGTGTGATCTCAAATATCTTCCTGTTATATTTCAACAGGAGCAGCCTGTCAGTTGATGCCTTTGTGTTCTACTGCAGCTTCCCAGAGTGTTCTAAAGAACAACTAGACCGCTAACAGTCTTACTTATGACAAAAGTATGGCACACCTGAAGCCATCTTGATTGGAATAAACTGGTAACACTTAAAACATTTAATTTAAAAAGGAAAAAAATGAGGGGGTTCATTTTGCCATAGAAATTATGGTTAGTGCTGTAGAAAGAAAAATTAGAACATGTTTTAAGTGAGATCTCAAATATCTTCCTGTTATATTTCAACAGGAGCAGCCTGTCAGTTGATGCCTTTGTGTTCTACTGCAGCTTCCCAGAGTGTTCTAAAGAACAACTAGAGTGCTAACAGCCTTACTTATGACAAAAGTATGGCACACCTGAAGCCATCTTGATTGGAATAAACTGGTAACACTTAAAACATTTAATTTAAAAAGGAACAAAATGAGGGGGTTCATTTTGCCATAGAAATTATGGTTAGTGCTGTAGAAAGAAAAATTAGGACATGTTTTAAGTGAGATCTCAAATATCTTCCTGTTATATTTCAACAGGAGCAGCCTGTCAGTTGATGCTTTGTGTTCTACTGTGCTTCCTGTGAGTGTTCTGAAAGAACAACTAGAGCGCCAACAGTCTTGATTGGAATAAACTGGTAACACTTAAAACATTTAATTTAAAAAGGAACAAAATGAGGGGTTCATTTTGCCATAGAAATTATGGTTAGTGCTGCAAAAGAAAAATTTAGGGCATGTTTTAAGTGAGATCTCAAATCTTCTTCTATTTCATTAGAAAATTCTGACATGCAGACTGAAACAATCACTTTCAATACCAGCAGTAGACTTCCAGTTAACTCCTTGGTGAGCAGTAGCTTTACTACAGTGATCTAATGAACAACTAGAGTGCTAACATTCTGAATTTATGGCAAATGTGTGACACATCTGAATGCCTTCTTGATGGAATCAAAGTAAAAAACTGAAAGCATTTCCTACTGAGGAGACTGTAGTAAATGAGGAAATTAGGAAACTTCATAACAAATAAGTCTCCCAAGATGGCCACCAGAGAAAAAAAGAGCCCAAATGTAGCACAAATATCACCCAGAGGTAGCCCACGTATAGCCCAATGACAGAAGTGTGCAAAACACTTTTTATTTTTGTTTTTTGCAGTTTTATATAGTGCAGACTGGTCAGGTATTGGAGTGCTTTACATGAGCATTGGTTACATCACACAACGACAAATTCATGTTGGTTGACCCCTACACTACCCAAACACCACTGCACTACCCTAAACCCTAAAACACTACCCCAGCACAACCCCCTTCACTACCCAAACACCACTGCACTACCCTAAACCCTAAATCTACCCCCTACACTACACAAATACCACTGCACTACCCTAAACCCTAAAACACTAGAACCCAGCACGACCCCCTACAGTACACAAACACCACTGCACTACCCTAAACCCTAAAACACTACCCCCTACACTACACAAACACCATTGCACTACCCTAAACCCTAAAACACTACCCCCAGCATGACCCCCTACACTACACAAACACCACTGCACTACCCTAAACCCTAAAACACTATCCCAGCACGACCCCCTACACTACCCAAACACCACTGCACTACCCTAAACCCTAAAACACTACCCTCAGCACGACTCCCTACACTACACAAACACCACTGCACTACCCTAAACCCTAAAACACTACCCCCAGCACGACTCCCTACACTCACCTAAACACCACTGCACTACACTAAACCCTAAATCTACCCCCAGCATGACCTCCCACACTACACAAACACCACTGCACTACCCTAAACCCTAAAACCACTACCCCCAGCACGACCCCCTACACTACCCAAACACCACTGCACTACCCTAAACCCTAAAACACTAACCCCAGCATGACCCCTACACTACCCAAACACCACTGCACTACCCTATACCCTAAAACACGACTTCCGTACACTACACAAACACAACTGCACTACTCCTAAACCCTAAAACACTACCCACAGCATGACCCCTACACTACACAAACACCACTGCACTACCCTAAACCCTAAAACACTACTCCCTACACTACACAAACACCACTGCCCTACCCTAAACCCTAAAACACAACCCCCAGCATGACCCCCTACACTACACAAACACCACTGCACTACCCTAAACCCCCTACACTATACAAACACCACTGCATTACTCTAAACCCTAAAACACTACCCCAGCACGACCCCCTCACAACACAAACACCACTGTACTACCCTAAACCCTAAATCGACCCCCAGCACGACTCCCTACACTACCCAAACACCACTGCCATACCCTAAACCCTAAAACACTACCCCCAGCATGACCCCCTACACTACCCAAACACCACTGCACTACCCTAAACCTTAAAACACTACCCCCAGCACTACCCCCTACACTACACAAACACCACTGCACTAACCTAAACCCTAAAACACTACTCCCAGCACTACCCCCTACACTACCCAAACACCACTGCACTAACATAAACCCTAAAACACTACCCCCAGCACAACCCCCTACACTACACAAACACCACTGCACTACCCTAAACCCTAAAACATTACCCCCAGCACGACTCCTGACACTACCCAAAACCACTGCACTACCCTAAACCCTAAATCTACCCCCAGCACGACCCCCTACACTACCCAAACACCACTGAACTACCCTAAACCATAAAACACTACCCCCAGCATGACCCCCTACACTACACAAACACAACTGCACTACCCTAAACCCTAAAACACTACCACCAGCATGACCCCTACACTACTCAAACACCACTGCACTACCCTAAACCCTAAAACACTAACCCAGCACGACCCCCTACACTACCCATACACCACTGCACTACCCTAAAGCCTAAAACACTACCCCCAGCATGACCCCCTACACTACTGCACTACCCTAAACCCTAAAACACTACCCCCAGCACGACCCCCTACACTACCCCAAACACCACTGCACTACCCTAAACCCTAAAACACTACCCCCAGCACGACCCCCCTACACCACCCAAACACCACTGCACTACCCTAAACCCTAGAAAAGAAACCCCCACCCCATGCCCAATCCCCCTTACCTCTCACTCCTCTTGGTTCCTCTCTCCTCGTGGTTCCTGCTTCACGTTGTCTCTGAGGGGCGGTGCACGTCGTTGTGAGGAAACTGAACAGCCTCTGTTTCCTTACAACGACATGGATCGTCTACATAGTTTTTAGAACGCATGGTCATTTACCATACATACCTTTACAACAAAATTCGTTGTAAAGGCATGCGTGGTAAATGACCATGCGTTCTAAAAAATGCGTAGTAATGACTTCGTGATGTACAACGCATGCCTGGTAATGCATGCGTTGTAATGGTATCGCAAAGTAAAAAAGTAGTTGTAACAGCTGTTTACCGATCGAAGCTGGCCCCTGTTCTTCAGTGAGACGTTTATTTGATTAATTAGGAGGAAGGAATGTGTTTTTTTACCGAAAAGTTCATTCCCGGCTGTTGTATTGTGAAAGTGTCCGCGTGGCCTGGTTTCACTTCCGGTGAGAGAGTGGAAGAGTCTGTTTGGATCTAAAGGAGTTCTGTTGTTGGACGGGGCCGGCGCGACATGTCATCAGAAAACATAGCTAATGGAAAGCGTCCTCCCTGAAGTGTGGAGCAGTGCCATGAGAGGTCAACGAGTGTGCGTCCCACCGCAGTATGACCGTACCGCGTGACCCATGTGCCACCTCCAGGGTACGGGAGGCAGAAGCGGCATCGCAGGTCCTCTTGAAGACCGTTCTAGCACTAATTCTACATTTTGGTACTAGGGCATTTTAACTTCGTTGTTCCTGCCAGATACAAAGAGAAGATCCTGTGTTATTCAGTGCCCTCACTACCTTTTTTGTGGGTTGTGGTGCTTGTCACTTCGCTGCCCCGCCGGTGCACAGGACTGGGCACCCCACCTCGTGTGCCATCTGCAGGGCCTCTGCCCTCGGATCACTGGTTTCGGTTTCTGGAGTGGCAACATAAACAGTTGCTCCCAAAGGACTAGCCTGAACACTTAGGTGAATATCCCCTGCACCAGCATTCCACGGAAATTCTTTCCTAGCTCTCCCACGTCAACGAGGACGTCATAATAGCGCGGCTCCGCTCGCGACACCGTATGACGTCATCGGAGCCATAAGAGAACCTCGTCGGCGTGCTGACGTCAGTTCCACCCATTTTTCCGTGCCACCGAGGCAAACAGGGGACCGAGACATTTTCACATGTATACATAGTATAATAAATATATATATATATTCACTGAAAAAACCATAGGTTTCAGGCACGTTATAGTTAGAAATTAGCATTTAAAAACCTTAGAAATTCACTGAAAAAACCATAGGTTTCAGGGGCGTTATAGTTAGTTGGACATTTCACTCGTACAAAACCATAGAAATTCCCCCGTTATAGTTAGTTCAGCTAACTATAACTCGCACGCCCGCAATGCACTGCTGATGACGTCACATATTACATCACTCATGACATGGTCAGTGACATCACTCATGACAACTCACTGATGACGCCCCATGATGACATCACTGATGACATCATCCAGTGAATGTGTGTTTTTCTGAAAATTAAATATGTTTTATATATGTATATCTCAAGGTCGATGGAAGAATAAATGGGTATATAAGTGTTTAAATGGATGATTTTGTTTTGTAAAATTGATTGTATAACTGACTAAGTGTATCTTAGTGAATACATGGGTTAGTGAGTAATGTTTAAATATGAAAATATCTGTATCAGTCTCTCACTTTGTGTATAAGTGGCTGCATGGGTTGGTGAGTAGCTACATGAGTGTCTATATGGGTTATTAGTTGGTTTTTTGAGTATCAGTATGAGTGTCTGAGTGTCTGTATGGTTCGGTGGGGGTATTACTTAGTGCATAGATGCATGAATGAGTGACTCACTGTTTGTATGTGTTGAAGACAGCATGTGTGCAGGACTGTATAGGTGGATGAGTATGTGTATGGGTGTGTTAGTGAGTGAATGACTGTCTCAATAGTGTCTTTATGAGTAACTACATATGTTTTAAACTAGTATATGTGAGTATTGGTGTATATAAGTGAGTATATGTGAGAGTGAGAGATTGGAAGAGTTCCTGTACAAATAAGTAGGTGTTTCTATAAGTGATTGTTTAAGAGAGTAAGTATGTGTAAGTTTCTGTAGAAGTAAGTGTGGTAGTGTGTGTATAACTGTATATGCAAGTAAATGGATGTTTGATACTTTGTTTGCATGTGTGACTATGTGTGTGAGTAACTCTATGGATGAGTGGCGGTGTGTAACAGGATGTATAGGTGTATGAGTACATATGATGAGTGAGTACATGTATGAGTGACTGTATAGGGACTGTTGGTGAATGAGTGGATGTATGTGTGTAGATCTTGGAATTACTGAATAGGTGTGTTGTAACTGGTATTGGTATGTCCATTGTTTTGAAAATGTTAGTTTGTATTTTTGAGTTTGTGTATCAAAGGTTATATTAGGGTGAGAGGAGGTCTGCCACTCTATCACAAGGATGATGTCATCAGTGATGTCATTTGAGATGTCATCAGTGATGTCATGAGTGATGTCACTGACCATGTCATGAGTGATGTAATATGTGACGTCATCAGCAGTGCATTGCGGAGCGCGAAGTTATAGTTAGCTGAACTAACTATAACGGGGGAATTTCTATGGTTTTGTACGAGTGAAATGTCCAACCAACTATAACGCCCCTGAAACCTATGGTTTTTTCAGTGAATTTCTAAGGTTTTTTAAATGCTAATTTCTAACTATAACGTGCCTGAAACCTATGGTTTTTTCAGTGAATATATATATATATATACAAACAAAGATCCCTGCAATCCTCGCAGGGAAAAAGCAAGCCACTCCGGTTTCAAAAAAGAACACATTTTGGAAAATGCTTTCTGAATTGCATGATAATATGGGTTACCCCGAAATCCGGGCCTGATTCACAAAGGTAACGTGCACGTTAGACAAAGTATACTACTTTTTGCTATTCACAAAATCTGAGTGTAAAGGCCCTTCAAAGTGTAATGTACACATGGATTTTTTGAACAGGTTAAAAGTAGTAAACATACTCAAAAGTGTAAATTACTCAAAAGCGTAAATTACCTTTGTGAATCAGGCCCAGGGAGTAATAAAACTAACACATTATCTTGGGCACATTTAAAGATACATAGGTTTCCTTGATACCCAGTTTCCATTCATTAGATTTGGTTTGGTGCATTGTAAAGAATGAATATTTAGATGGTTCATAAGAGGAAAAAACCCTTAAACTGTGTGATTTTACATTGTAATAAAACTAAGGCACAGCAATCACCTCTTGCATGTATGTTCACTGATTATTTTTTTTTTTAGTTTCAAAAAAGAAGTTTATTGAGGTCAGTCAACAAAAAGAAAAGAAAAGAAAAAGAGCAAGTATATAAAATAGAATATAAAGTAAACATACAGTATAAAAAAAGGATCATAAGCATATACATGAAGTCATGGAAACATCATCAATACAAGTTTATGAAGCAGGACGAGCAACTTATTAAACATACAACAACATACTATTAATGACTCTAATTCATCAAACTGATAGGAAAAAGTAGAATGTCAAGGAGGTTTTAGAACTTCTTGTGCAGAGCTAGCACGTGCATAAGAAATATTGGCATGACAATCAAGAAATTGTGTAACTGGGTACCATAATTGGGAACGCTTTATAGCAAGAGATATAGGGTATACAAATACTGTGTCTAGTCTGTGATTGTGACAAACCGCGTACCACCAAGCCTGGAAGGATAAATCAGATAAAGATTTCCAGTGTTTGGTAATTTGCTGAAATGCAACTCCCAAAAGTAAGTCCAAAATTTGCATGTTTACATGAGAGTGAGACCAATCTTCAGAAAGGGAACCCAAAAATATATTAGAAAGTGAAAGTGATACTGAAGAATTAAAAATGGAGGTGATCTGCTTCCATACACATGACCAAAATTTGTGTACATAAGGACAAGTAAAAAGCTCTGCAATGTTCCTGTACCTAGCACTTTCTTCTGGCCCCTGACTCTTTCCGGGCACGCAGCACTTTACTCCCGCTCCCTGGAGGACGCCACAAGAACCCAGAGCCGGTCCCGCAGCGCGGGAGACCGCTCTGCAATGTTCCTGTACCTAGCACTTTCTTCTGGCCCCTGACTCTTTCCGGGCACGCAGCACTTTACTCCCGCTCCCTGGAGGACGCCACAAGAACCCAGAGCCGGTCCCGCAGCGCGGGAGACCGCTCTGCAATGTTCCTGCACCTAGCACTTTCTTCTGGCCCCTGACTCTTACTGGGCACGCAGCACTTTACTCCCGCTCCCTGGAGGACGCCACAAGAACCCAGAGCCGGTCCCACAGTGCGGGAGACCGCTCTGCAACGTTCCTGCACCTAGCACTTTCTTCTGGCCCCTGACTCTTACCGGGCACGCAGCACTTTACTCCCGCTCCCTGGAGGACGCCACAAGAACCCAGAGCCGGTCCCGCAGCGCAGGACATGCGCGGGCTTAGCACGGGCGAAGACCGGGCCAAGACGGGCCCGTCTTAGCCCATCATAGACTGGCAGAGACTGGACTGGGCCACGGCTCTAATATTTGCATTAAAAGGTACTGTGATCCTGAGACTAACTTGTGCTAACAGAGTAAAGTGGAAGGACGTCCATCCTGTTCGGAAGGATATTGATTTTAGTGTACTTTATGTAAGTTGTCGCACAGTGTATTCTAAGCATAATCAGCCAGGCAACGCAACCTTTGTCGAGGTGACGGCAGGGGGTAGAAATTAATAGTCACCTTGTGGAAAGGCTAACATGGGGAAGAGAAAAGCGATGAGTGCTCAGAACAAAAAGCAAGCTAAAGCAGGGACACACCCACGCCAGACATTGCTTAATTATCTAACGGGAGCCGTGGGTGCAATTGAGCGCCACATTATAACAGTAGAAGAGGCTTTAAATCCCGGACAGTCAGGTTCAGGGGGGGATACTGTATCGGCTAATATATCAAGTGAAGGGTCTGTACTGCCCATAGCAGTACCTGGGAGCATTCAAGGAACTAATGGCTGTGTTATAAACACACTAGATAACATATTAGACAGCGATCTAGAATCCGACAGTCAACCACCGACCAAGCGAGCTAGAAATCCCGATATTTCAACATATACACGAGGGGAAAAGGAGCTAACAGACACGGAGACAACCCCTATAGTGCGAAAAAAGGTCACCAAGAAGGATAAATCACTATCGACACGTAATGTAGCGAATGTGGGAAAACCAACAGCCAGCGCTAATATACGCACACAGAATGAGGTGACAAAGTTAAAAACCAAATTGGACGCCTTAGACATTTTTCTCAGGGAAAGCCTAAGTAGCCTAACACATAAAATCGGTTCAATGGAGGAAGTGTTATCCAAATGCTTAGCTAAACTTCAGTCCCCCAGTAAAGAGATAACAACTGCAAAAATGGGGAACCAGGCTCAATATAACAACAATGAGAGAGGTCATAACACTCACCCTGTCTCTGGCCGCCCTGAGAAAATGTCACTTGCCCCACACAATACCGTCAAACACTTCCCCACTGTTACCCCTGCGGCGCTCCTACCCACTACCTCGATTGTTCCAACAATGCCCGAATACCCTTTAGTGACAAATAGTTCAACTGCTCCTAGACATTGGAATGGAAACGTGGAGGAAAGACACATAACACGTTAGGACTTACCACCTGCCGCGACACCTTTTGTAGTGGTTTTAACCAATGTCCCTAATTTACAAAAAGGGGTAGTTGAAACATGGGAGATTTTAAGGAATAAGTCATTACACTGGCTCGGGGTCAGGACTGGTATTACCGATAGGTTATTCGATGAATTCAAAATGGTTAGAAGAGTGAGCTGGGTGGGTAACGGACGTAAGAACTTGACGGGAGACTGAGTTGTGTTGACCTTTAAAACTCCCTTCTTAGTACAACTAATCCTGAGTAGAGCCATAAATCATTCCATCCTCGGGCAGGGCGTTAACTTAGTCCCTTTAGGCTATTTTTATCAACCTACATCCCACATTGTTCCAATAGATAGGGACCAACAACCCATGTACCACAGGCACTGGCCCAACCTCCCAACTTACAATCGTTTTGATGTCCTTGCCAACCTCGAGTCTGTGGACTGACAACAAAAGGACGGTCCTACGCAGCCCGAAACTTCAGGTATAGAGAAGGTTCTATCGAAAGCGTCAGCATTGGTGACCCCAGCCAGAAACGAAAACACAGTTCCACTAGATGATACTAAGATAATGAACGTAGAGATCACCAATGACACAGCTCTAAATTCCACGGCTGCCTCTATTGTATCCCCTACCATACTTTCAGGCTACACATTAACTGGCCAGGATGAAGGAGGGGGGGGATAATCATAATCATCGTACAGGAAGATTAGACAAATGTCAGTTCTTGTTTTGGAATGTGGCGGGACTAAAATCCAAGGCGACAAACACAACGTGGTTAGATTTCGTGTGCAAATTTGACATTCTTAGCCTGCAAGAAACCTGGGTGGAAGGGCCTATTCACATTAGTGGATATAAAACCATCCATACTCCAGCAGTTCCATCACTACATGGTAGAGCTAAGGGTGGTCTCTGTATATATATCTCTAATTATTTGAACATAGGAAAAATTGTTCTAAATGTGTCAGATCCATTTTATCAAATCATTACCCTCCAGATAGACAAAACGTTTTGCATAGCTTTAGTGAATTTTTATAATAATGCGGCACCAGAGCAGATCGAGAGAATCTTGAGACAGATGAGCAGTGAACTGAACTATTTACAATCTTGTCCAACTAAAGAGATCTGCATCATTTGGGGCGGGGATTTCAATTCATCTATATGTCAGCATGCTAATAAGGGGGTCTGTGGTATAACATATGAAAAGGTGCTCTGGTTTCTCCCATTTTCCCCATACCTCCTATGGGGATCTTTTAAATGATATTATGTTTTCATTCGATATAGGTTTCGCCAACAACTTATGCTCTCCCTCTGTCCCTTTTCAACCCACTTTTAATGGCCGAGGTACTTTCTCGACTATAGATTTTGTATTAGCATTAAGTAGATATTCTACTCGCATCAAGGTTTTTACCACTCACGAGATCGCATTAAGCGACCATTTTCCTATTAGCATTGAACATGATGGTGTTTGATAATATCATAAACACCAGAGGTACTTCTACCCACATTGTGGATAATATTATACTAAATAGACAAAATGGCTACGCACTCAGATAGGTAAATGTGGACTCAGAGGCATTCATTCGTAAAGTTGTTACGAACTGTAAAGATATGCTCTTATCTTGTTTAGATGAGAAGTCATCCCACCAGAAAATTTTAGAAAGTTTCTCTGTTATCACAAGTGTCATTAAAGAAACACTGTATGTGAAAGCAAGAAAGAATACGAAACCCAAACAAGGGTGGTTTGACAATAATTGTACAAAAGCATATTCTAAGCTTAAACATTCTTTACATGCCACAGTAAAAAATCGGGAAAAGATTAGACTGGCAAGATGGGAATATAAGAGGGCAATAAAAGCAAGGAAGAAGGCCTTAAAAGAGGAAGCCTGGCAAGCCTTACATGATGCTTCAGTTAATCGTGATTCTTCCACCTTTTGGAAGGCGGTTAACGCCCCGTTTTTAGCTGAAGGTGGTAAAGCAACTGTAGAGATTGCCATCCCCGAACATGAATGGATATCACATTATGCAAGGTTATATAATAACCCACAGATAGATGAACAGGGATCCCCATCAACTGGGACCGAAACAGAGAACTCTTCAATGCCTATAGATTTACCTTTACATATTACTCTTAGCGAAGTTAATACGGCCATTATTTCAAGTCTGGGGGGGAAGGCGGCTGGGCCTGATGGCATCCCGCTAGATCTTTTTAAATGGAACTTAGCATTATGGGGGCCATTTTTAACGCAGGTTTTTAATGCATGCTGCTCACAAGGTTTCTTGTCAACCTGGTATGATTCAATAATTGTGCCCATTTTCAAAAAGGATGACAGGTTAAACCCAGCCTGCTACCGTCCAATCTCATTACTGGACTCTACAGTTAAGATCGTGGGACGAGTCTTGCTAGATAGGTTACAGGTATGGGCGCAGGAACAAAACATACTAAGCGATTTACAATATGGCTTTCGCAAGGGCTTGGGCACAATAGAACAGGGTTTAAACTTACATATTTTATTAGACAAATATACCAAGGCAAAACGGGAAAGGCTATATTTGACTTTCATTGACCTAACAGCGGCATTTGACTGCGTGATTCACGAAAAGTTGTGGTCAGTTTCAGTGGGGATGGGAGTTGATGTTTTAATAATTACATTTTTAAGGCAACTATACTCTGGGGCAAGGGCCAGGGTTCGATATGGGAGGGGGGGGCGAATGTACTAAGCACTTTAAAGTGATGAGAGGAGTCAGACAAGGGTGTATTCTCGCCCCGTTCCTTTTTACACTATATATAAATGAATTAGAAAGTGTCTTGGTCCGGGAGTGTAAGGATTTACCATCTGCAGCGACTCGCCCTATCCCGGCACTCATGTATGCTGACGATGCAGTCCTTATGGCCCGCACACCGATTGGTCTCCAAAAGGTCGTTAATGTTTTTACAAATTTTATGTCAAACCTGGGCCTTACTGTGAACTGCGCCAAAACATTCACAATGAATTGTGGAGCAGGACCGAGAAAGAAGACTAACACGCTTTTTATTTATTCAAAGGTAATAGAGTATTCTAAAACTTTTTCCTATTTAGGGATTTTATTTGACCAAACTGGCACGTGGTGCCAGGCGTTAAAAGCGAGAAGGCTGCTTTTCATCAAATCTCTGATGGCCTTATTAAATTTCAGCAGAAAACTAGGAAGACGCTCCCCTGCGGAATTGTTACAGATCTATAGGGCAAAATGTGTGGCCATCGCTACCTATGGAGCTGGAATCTGGGGCTATGCAGGGGTTAATTCACTACAGTCTGCAGAAAATATGTTTTTGAGGTCCCTTTTGGCTGTCCCAGACAGCACTTCAACTTATATATGCCACCAAGAACTGGGTATGCCATACCTAGAAGATGTAATCAAGATCCAGCCAGTCCTCTTGTGGCACAGAGTCTGGACCTCAGAGGAGACAGACTTTAATCGTCACATTTTGAAAGACGCATTGGCGATGGACGGGGTCAACCACATAAGATGGTTAGCATATGTTAAAAAGTTTTTGTCTAAACTAGGCCATCATGAATATTATAATGATCCATATACCATGTGTAATGTGTCTAGGAAAGACCTTAAAGCAAGCTGCATGTGTTAGTTGGGCGAAGTCAGAACCACAATAGAACTAAAGAAACCAACGGTTCAAGCTCATTATGTGGCCTTGGCGACTCCACTCATACAACGATATATTGTATTAGTAACCGATGATTATGAGAGGTTTTTGCTAACACGTTTTAGATTGAATATTTTACATAGATCTTTAAGTTTTCCCGTATAAAATGATTGGTCGAGAGTTTTAAGTAAATGCCCGTGCGATGATGTTGCTGAACAATCCACGATACATATATTGTTTTTTTGTACATTTTACACAACCCCTAGAAGAAGATGGATTATCCCTGTTTTAAAAAGATGCAGCCTGAGACAATGTCCTCCAGAATTTTTGACTCTGCAACTGTTAGATAATGAATTTACTATTGCCTCCATTATAGCTTTTTAAAAAAATGTTTTTAAATATCGCAAATCAATTTTGATCTGATTCGAATAGCTGTGTGTTTTTATAATTTTAAGGTGTTTTCACTGTGTTGATTTGCGTTCTTGAGCTTTTATGGTTAACTTGTACAGTTACCGAATAAAGAATTTTGATGATGATGAACAAGCATATGTTTTAAGTCAGCATTTATGGATGAACATGACCAACAGGTATTAGGAGTGTCAGCATTTATTTTATGAAGAAGGGCCGGGGAAAGGAGTAATCTGTTATAAATAAAGAAAAGTGTTTATGTGGCATTAGCCGCCCTTGAGAATTTGAGTATTTTGAGCCAAATTCTATTCCATAATAGGAGAGAATAGGCTGTGTCTAAGTCACGTTCCCAATCCAGTTGTCCCCCAGGGCATAAATGGTTGAAGCTTTAGGACAGGTACTGAGAAATTCACAAGAGATATTAAGGGAAGAATTAGGCAAAGCAGGAGAATGAGCAAGTTGAGCAACAGCAGAGTTTAATGCAGTGGACAGTGAGTGATATTTATTGCTGAATGCGAGAGGGAGATCAAAAATAATCTTGGCCTGAGAGAAAGGCAAAATTGTATCATTAAGAATAAGTTGGTTAATCCAAATTAGGCCTCTTTGTCTCCAAGATGTCCAATATATGGGCTTACCATTAATCAGTACATGCCTGTTATGCCAAATAGTGGACTGTAAAAAAGAGTCTCTGTCAATGTGGTTACCCGACAGGATTGGGCCTAATAGTTTGTTAGTGTGTTGAAAAATAGGATTAGAAAGCTTTTGAGGTTTCGGTGTGAATGATAAGTATTCTTGAAAAGAAAAAGGGGTAAGATAAGAGTGTTCAAGTGCAACCCATAAAGGAGAGTCAATTGAGAGGTCATGTAACCAATGAGATGATTGCTTTGTGAATAAATGCTTTGTGATAAGTAGGAAAATCGGGGAAATTGTCACCACCCTCCAATTTAGGACGAATAAGTTTTGATAATGACATACGGGCCTTCTTTTTATTCCAAAGAAAAGATGAAAGTTGAGAGTTCATTTTTTTGAAAAACTTTTGAGGAATGGACAATGGGATATTAGAAATGGTAAAAAGAACGATTGGGGATAACATCATTTTAATAGTGTCCAGCCTTCCCCACAAAGAAAGATATAAAGGATGCCATCTATCTATCAAGGAGGAAATTTTTAAAGAACATTTGTCGAGATTAATGGAGATTGACGATTTGATTGAAGTGGAAAAATACATACCTAAGTATTTGATATGATGTGAATTCCATTTAAAATTAGCAGATTTATAGTCATCCTTAAAGGTGAATTTAGTCAAGGGTAAAATCTCACACTTGTCATTATTAAGTTTATAGCCGGAAACAGCAGAGTAGGCTATTGTTTCTTGAAGAAACTGTGGAAGGGAAGATTGAGGTTTCGAGAGAAATAAAAGAATGTCATCTGCATATACTGCCAATTTGATATGAGTGTCACCAGAAATGAATCCAAAGATATCCGAATTTTGGCGGATTCTTGATAAAAAAAGGTTCTAAGGCTAAGTTGAACAGAAAGGGGGATAAGGGACAACCTTGTCTAACACCTCTACCTAAGGTAAAATAGGAGGAGGTAAGACCATTTGCAAAGATTGCAGCTTTAGGAGAGGAGTATAAAAGAGAAATTAGGTTAATAACTTTGGGTCCGAAACCAAACCATTTAAGAGTTGAGAAGATAAAAGGCCAAGAAACTCTATCAAACGCCTTTTCTGCATCTAAAGCAATGGCTGCTAGAGGCTCAGAAATATGGGATGATTTGGAGAGGATGTCAAAGAACAAACGCGTATTGTCGGTTAGATATCGACCCTTCACAAAACCCGATTGTTCTCTACCCAGGAGATTAGGAAGAAGTGATTCTAATCGAATGGCCAGAGATTTTGAAAAAGTTTTATAATCAATATTTACTAATGAGATAGGCCTGTAATTTTTGCAGAAATGGGGGTCTTTATCCTCTTTGGGAATGAGGCAAATCAGTGCTTCCAAAAATGAACCTGATGAAGTTCCTGTCTGCGAAAAAGAAAGTAATAACCTATGTAATTTAGGGAGAAGTAACTGAGAAAAGTGTTGGAAAAACTCAACAGTAAAGCCGTCAGGGCCTGGGGCTTTATCCTTTTTAAGCGTAAATAGCGCACTTTGTAATTCTTTTGGAGAAATATCAGATTCTAGTATATCAAAATTTAAGGAGGTATCAAAGTATTTATTGATGGATGAAAGATAGTCTGAGATGGAGTTATCAGCAGGAGAGGAATCAGGAGTGTATAGATTCATAAAAGTTATAGAATTCCTGCAAAATCTCAGAATCTTTATATTTGGGAGAATTTTGATCATCAAGTATCGACTCGATGTTAAACTTCTGTTTTTTAACTTTAAGATAGTTTGCCAATAATTTCCAGATTTATTTTGGCCACCATAAAATTTTGCTGTGGATTTAAGAAGATACAAGGAAGCTTTATCAGTGGATTCTTTATTAAATTTAAGTTTGGTGGCTATGAGTTCGGCTAAAGAGTCTTCTGACTTAGTGGTATAATAAGAGTGTTCTAATTTCTTTATCAATGAGAAAAGATCTGTGGCTTTCTTACGAGCTGCATGATGTTTCTTAGATACAAAATTAATAACAAAATCGCGAGTTGCAGCCTTAAAGGCATCCCAAATCGTATGAAAAGGAAGATTGTCTGATTCATTAAGGTTAAAATATTCGTCAAAAAATGAGGTAAAAGAAGAGGTACATCCAGGATCAAGTAACAAGGAATTATTAAACCGCCAACGCCGAGGAGCAGAAGAGGTATGAAGCATATCTAATGAAATAGAAACAGGAGCATGATCGGAGATCAGTATAGAACCAATCTCTGCAGATAAAATAGATTGTGTAATGTTATGAGAAGTGAAAATGTGATCTATACGCGACTGTGTTTTGTGGACTGGTGAAAAGTAAGTGTATTCCCTCAAGGTAGGATTACATAAACGCCAGGCATCTGTCAAGTGTCTATGTTGGAAGGACTGTAAAAATGATTTGTGGGCTTTAGAGGGAATAAAGGAGGTTACAGAGGTTTGGTCTATAAAGGGATCTATAATCTGATTACAATCTCCAGCTAAAATAAGATTTTCATGGGAGTAATGCAACAACTTTTGTTCAAGATGGGACCAAAAAAGGAGTCATTCGAAGTAGGAGCATAGATATTAAGTAAAGAGAGAGACACTTTCCCAATCAGTAAGTCTGTAAACAACCATCGTCCTATATCATCCTTTTCCTGAGAGATAAGTTTGACGTGGAGGGATTTATGACATAGCGTAACAACACCATTGCGTATACCATCACCCGGGGAGAAGAAGACGTCCCCAACCCAGTCCCTGTTCAATTTCAAGGCTTCCGATTCTGTAAGATGCGATTCTTGAATCAGTGCAATATCAGTGTTCAATTTAGATAGGTGCGTTAAAACACGTTGCCTTTTAATTGGCGAATGTAGACCTCGGACATTCCAAGTAACAATATTCAATGACATAGGTAAACAAATGAAAAACTCATTTGAATTAGTCCAGACAAAAGATTAAATGGATACAAAAAATACCACAACATCATGTAGATAAGTAAAAATGCAATATGAAAAGAGGAAAAAGAAAAAGGGAGAAGAGTCAAAAAAGTGAAGAATGCAGAGAAAGGCGAGTAGATAAATGAAGCTTCAAGCAAGAAAGGGGAGATGATAGAAAAGGAAGTAAAAAGAACAAAAGATAAGTAGAGTAGAATAAAGTAAGAGAGAAAACAGATACCTATAAGAATCCAAAAATGAGGGTGGGGGGTGAAACCACATGGAAGGACGGTGTACCCGGATCTCATGCAGGGAGGCACAGGGAAGACTGGAGACGACATGGTGCAAGACAAGAGGAAGTACACACAACGATAAAATCTATCGGAGAAAAAATATGTAGTTAAACTGTGAAATGGTGGTATGATAAACATAGGATATCAGAACATCAGTAAACAGAAACAATATCTATTTAAAATATGAAATGTAGAGAGAACAATATCAACAAGGCACAACAGAACAATCAGCCAGTTTGAGAGGACGAAGCACCAGAGGTATCCATAGTCTCAATTCTGCAGGTATTGAGAAAACTTCTCAGCTTAACAGGATCTTCGTAGGAAGTTGTTTTATTCCGGTACGTGACCTTAAAGAGGCAAGGATGGAAAAGGCCATATCGAGCACCAAGGGCACGAAGGTCCGGCCTCATACTCAAAAATTCCCTACGCCTGTCTGCAGTAGATTTAGCATAATCCTGTGAAAAAAATAATGAGTGACCCAACCATGAAATGCGAGGCGATTTCTTTGAGGCTGCCAAAACTTTGAGAAGGTCTGTGTATTCCAAGAAGTACAGGATGACTCCACGAGGACGAATAGGACCAGAAGTGTCCATATGCTGACGGCCTAATCGGTGGGCACGTTAAATATTCAAAGTCGAGTCAGCAGGTAGGCCCAAGACTTTAGGCAGGAAAGACTTGAAGAAGGAGAGAGGGTCTGTACCCTCCATATTTTCTGGTAATCCATAAATGCGCAAGTTATTTCTGCGATTTCTATTTTCTAAGTCTTCAACATGTTTCTGTAGGGAGGTGACCTGTGACTGAAGAGCATGAACTTTAGTTTCAGTTGCATTGTAAGAAGAAACCGTCTGTTCCATTGCGACAAGACGTTCATCTAGTTGGGACCAACGGTCCGTCAGAAACTGAAGTTTGGAGTTTGTCTCTTCCATAAAGGGTTTTAAGGCGCGTATCTCCTCCAGTAGTAAGTCTAATGAGGCAGGCGGTGGTGACTTCGCCGGTGAGGGAGGATCCTTTTTGAGGCGCTTGGTATTAGACTTAACAGGGTTCGTCAGATTGGTAATCGGTGACGAAGTGGATGAGGAGGCGCCAACCCTCGATTGGGGAGCAGAGGTAGACTCCATTATAGAAAAGTTTGTAAAAAGTTTAGAGTTCTTGACGTAGTTTTGTGGATGAGAGGAAACAGAGGAATTAAATTTCCTTAACCTACCCATAAATTGTGTGAAAATGTCCTTGAACTTGTCACAGGTCAACTGAAAAAGTCACTTATGGTAGCAAGAAGAGGCAAATTGATGAAAACAAGGAACAGCGGACAGTTAGTACTGAGGCACAGTGCTTTGTAATATCAAAAATAATGACCAGTGTTGACTGGAGAGAATACCACTCGGTGTCAAAAAATGAGAGGCTTCCAACAAACAAGATAAAAGTAATGAGAAAAAGAAAGAAAAAAATAATGAAGTGAATTAGGTGCAAATCTTCAATACATCACAAAATGCCAGGAGACGTAACCTCATTAGCACAGGAAGGAGAGGCAGTCGTTGTAGACACCAATGAGCTTTTTGATAATGAAATGCTGGTAGGCCAGTAAGCAGCAGGAAATTCTCATGTGTAGGCACTTAAAAGCATATCCGAGTGGCTTGCAGTTGTTTCAGGAGGTGAAATAATTAAATATTTAAGTTGCGCCAATGCAGCTCCATGAGGGCAGTAATTATAAAAATATCGCGGCCGCGATACAAAATGGCGGCCGGGACTGAGGCGAAAATAGAGAAGCGCCAAATACCTTGAAAAAACGTTGCTGGTAAGTTAATTACTGTACCATTACATTGTCGGGCGGTTTATGAGCAGAAAATCGCACTTCACGAAGAAAATGGGTCGCGGGACCCGCGGGAAAGCAGCCTTCGTCCGCACCGCCGCACCGGAGCTCAGGGGACCGCCGCCATCTCCCGTGGGCATCAAGCCACGCCCCCATGTTCACTGATTTTAATATTCTCTCTGACAGATCTGACAGCCTACATATGGTCACCATTTCAGTGGCTACACCCCACTGCTGTTGACTAAAATCCATTCTTATACCTGATATCAAAATAGATCAATATTTCATGATTTATCGATTGGACTTGCACCCTTTCTTTTTCTTTTGGAAGTAATTATGCTCGTTATCTCAGCATTACACGAATTTCATCTTCTGGAGCATTTCGTAAGATTAATGCTATGCAGGAATGGGACATCGAAGAAGAGTCTACATATCCTTCCTGGTTAATTACATTACAGCAGTTTCTGATCGATTTGTAGATGTTAAAACTGAACTAAATCACCAAACTTTGATCTATGATGGGAGAATATCACGTAAATTCTAACTGTAAAGACTGACTTTGTAAAGAGGGGTGAAACTATGGCATGAGTTTGAGTGCAATGTGTGAGCTATCTTTAGATGTGAATGCATGTATTTAGTTACAGAAGTATTGTACTTATATTTGGTGATTTTCATCATAATAAAAAAGTACTGATTGTTCATAGCTTCTACATAAATACATAAGAGTAAAATCAGACATTAACTAAAGTACAGCACACCTAAGGAGAGAGGCGTCCTAAAGATTCTGCTGCATCATGGTCATTATGGGCATTGCATTGCACATGGCTTTCTCTTAAGCCTTTTTCGAACTTAGGAAATATAGGGGCAGATTTACAAGAACTAGCGCATCTCTGCATATTTGCAGAGATGCACCAGTTCATTTGCGTTACGGAAAAATACCCTTGCGCCACCATGGATGCGCCGCATTTACAATGGGGCGCACCGTGGCGCAAGGATAGACAGATGCGTGACGCATCTTGTCGACATAAGGGCAGCGCATTGCTGGAGTCGTGTCGCAAGTACGACGCAACTCCAGCAATGGTTAGGAATGCCTATTCCTAACATGCTGCGTCACTCCTTACGCCTGCTTCAAGCAGGCGCAAGGTTTTGACGCAGTGACGTCGTAAAAGTGACTCAGTGAAATCTTCTGGATTTCACTGCGTCACTTTTACGAGGCTTTCCTGCGTGGGAACGCCCACCCTGCATACATTATACCTGACGCAGGTATAATGTAGCGCAGGGCTTTACTACGTGACGCATCTCCTAGATAAGTCACGTTGTAAATATGTAGCAACCTGGCGCATTGTTTACGACGCCGCTGCGTCACAGAAGTGGCGCAACGGCAGCGTAAAGTTGTCGCAAGGGGCTTGTAAATCTGCCCCATAATTTTTATGTCTCCTGCGTCAATATGATTTAGGAAGATGTTTGAATAGATCGTGCAACCTGAGTTGTTTAGTTTACTCAAATAGATCAAATCAATCTCTTTACTGGGGAAATAGAACTAATGCTACTAGTCCTTGTTTGGAACTTCACTCCTTTATTGCTAAGACATGTTAAAAGCTAAATCTCGGCACACATTTCTCTACTGCTTTTCATGTGAGAAACCAGAATTACATATTCATATGGCAGAGTGCTAAAAGATAAAAATAAATAAATAAATAAATAAGTAAGTAAATAAATAATTGTATCAATTACATAAAAATAAATATGCTAACTTAGCGTCACAAAAATAGGAATATTGAAAAAATTAAACATAAAAAATATCTTTAATAGAGTTTAATAAAGTTCAATGATGCCAATTTTGATATAGAGGTCACTTAAGTCACTGTGAGCCTGGGGCACTTGGTAATAAATCTGGGCATGCCTGAGGGGCTCAATATGTTTAGGCCTGCAATCAGCCAGGCTCCCACAGTGAATCCACTAATACCATGGATATCAATAATTGGGAAGGGGAAATATAGTGTTTACCATACTTCTGGGAAATAACATGCAGAAATGAGTGTTTATGCATTCATTTATGCATGTTTTACTTGATTTTGCCATTCAGTTTCAATTAAACCTTTTGCTTTAAGCTGAAGAGGTGTCCAAGTGAAAAACCACACACCCACTGTGTTGTCACAGGTCTTGTAATTCTGGTGAGGTACTCGTAATTTGGCCCTACATGAGAAGCAAACTATGGGAACTCTGGAAAAGTAAGATATGTCAATGTTATGCTGAATGTAGTACAGAGATACCACTATGTTCCAGGAAATTAACAATTGAGATAGTTTTTATGTACTAGAATGACAAGTGTGCTAGAATAAGACTTCAGGGGTTTTATAACTACATCAAACTATGTGAGAAATACTCTTGACGTCCCCAGCTGGATGGCCTTGATGCATATGTTCGGTGTAGGTACAATTATTAATCATCAACAAACTTAAGTACACAGAAGGATGGAGGTACAAAAGAAACATGTTAGGGGCGGAGCTTGACCGCTGGCTAAGATGGCCGCGTAACCCGGCAGCAACGTGCATTGACAGACGGATTTTCTACGGCTGGAATCATCCTTTCTGTTCCGCATCAGGAGAGAGGCTGACTCCGACAGCGGAAGGCAAGAGGAACATGTACATACCTTTGGCTGCTGTATTTGACACATTTTAGGGCTGCAAACATGCCCGCTTCATTTCTCCTCATGCCAATAGCCATTTTGTATTGAACGCATTTGCTGTACAACGTACTTCTCTCACCTCCAATGTGCACAATACAATACTTATCTCAGAGGTTTTTTTCTACTTTTGATTTATGCTTCACCCAAATATATTTGCTTTTGAGCGCATAATGTATTTTAACTGACTTTGCTGCATCCATTTGACATTACCTGAATTTGGTCTCTGCATTGAGGTGTCTTTTCATTCTGCACTGTGGTAATGTCGGAAGCTTGCACTAATATCTCATTTTAAGATTTATTATTAGGATTGCCTTTTTGTCAGCTTTACCTCAATTCCTATTTTTAATTGTTAATCATTTTTTTACTACTCCTATGAATATTTTGGGAGGTTCTGCTTTATTTTAATGCTTTGCTTGCCCTGTGCTTTGGTGTGAATGAAGACAGAATTACACACTTTATGGGCAGAGTAAGAAATATAAGGCTTCTCCTCATCATGTATCGTATTCCTCACAGAAAATATAGCTTGGCCAAAAATCTGACAAGTGCTCTTTGAGTAGCTCTTCTCCTTCACATAACATGTTTTCTTGATCCTCGCTCCAGACTAAAAATGGTCATGCCGGGCCATTGTCTACACCAAAAATAGTCAAGCAGGATCCACCTTCTCCTGTTAAGTCATCTCCTATCTCTCTTGAGCTTGTGCTTGATGAGATACATGCGCTACGTCCATTTGTGGAAGAAACCAACATGCGTATACAGAATCTTCATGTCAGTGATGTGCAGGATGAGGCAAATAAAATCTCAAGTTTGGAAAAAGAGGTGGCATTATTGAAAGCTCACTTTGAAGAATTAGAAAATAGAAATAGGAGGAATAACATGCGCCCCATGGTCTTCAGGAAGGTCTAGAAGGTAATGACCCTGTTGCTTTTTTTACTTCCTTCTTATCTCAGTTAGTGGGCCTTCTTTCCTCCACAAAACTGAATATACACCGAGCCCATCGCCTAGGACAACACTCTCAATTGTCATCTCCCTCAGCTAAAGCCAGAGGAGTCATTTTTTTCTTTCTTGAATTTACTGACTTATTGAAAGACCTCAATGCAGTGAAATCTAAAAAACAAAATTTATGGCAAGGAAATAAAATCTTTATTACACAGGACGTTTCAAAAGCTAGAGTGGCCAAGTGGAAAGTGTTTCTGGATCTTCAATCACAAGTTCACTCTTTAGGTGCTCGCTTTGGCCTGTTCTACCCATGTCTCTTTAAAGTAACTTTTCAGAATAAAACATCCTCCTTCACGTCTCCTGTGGACCTTTGAGAGGTCCTCAGCCTTCATTCCTCCAGTTCCATGGAAACTTCTGGTGCTTCAATAAAATTACTGCATTTCATGTTGTCTTTCAAATATTGCATAGCCATTTAAGAGTTTGTTTGTTTTATTTAATTCCGGTCTTAAGTACTTTTATTGCGCTCACCTTGTTATTTATTTTTATTGCGCAACCTCTTCTTTATTTGCAGGTTCCTTGCTATTTATTGTATCCTTGCCTTGTTTTGCTTCACTCGTTCGTCGATGCGTTTTTCACTCTCTTGATGTGCCATCTTCACCCTGTACTGTCATCGACCCCACCATTGTGTTCATCCTCACCAGGTATGTTCCTGCAGTCGTCTTTGTTTGACACATACTGTCTCATTTTTCCTGATCTTTTTCTATCCCTTTTTCTCTTCTCTTTCCTCTGACCCAGTTTTCTTTATTCCTCCTTATCATTATAAATTGCATTGTCTCAGAAGACCTTTATTTTGTATATATTATTGCTTGTTTTAGCATTCAGAATTATTTCATGGAATGTTAAAGAGTTCAATAATCCTATAAAAAAGCAGTGAATTTTATTTTGTCACATCTGGCTAAACATTGTCCTGACCTTGTTCTTCTCGAAGAGACTCACCTTACTGAATCTGAAAATCTAAAGCTTAAACGTGAATGCGTGGGCTCTGGTTTTGTTTCTCCTTCTTCTGCTAGGAAGAATGGTGTAATTCTTCTTTGTCCTAAGAAAATAAAGTTGGTAATTATTTCCCAGGAATCGGATATGTAGGGAAGATGGCTTATTGTTAAATTAATTGTCAATGAGATCTCTCTCACTATTTGTGACACTTATGGCCCTACTCAACTGGATTACTCCTTTTGGTCTACTTTCTCCAAGAAATGTTTACAATTTGCTGACGGCTTTTTTATTTTAGGAGGTGACTGTAATCAAGTAATGGACCCTTTTGTTGATCGTCAATCTCCAGCTAAATATGTACCACACAAAATTCACAAACAGTTTCATTCATGTATTTCCCAACATATCCTAGTTGACTCATGGAGAAGTTGCAACCCTTCTAGTAGGGAATTTTCCTTTTGCTTTTCACCACATGGCTCCTTTTCTAGGCTTGACTATATCTTCGTTTCTAAGCTACCTTCCCAGAATCTTGTTAGATCCTCTAGCAAACCTATTGTGATTTCAGATCATGCCCCAGTTATTACAGATTTTGATTTGATCCAGGTACATTCCAAATCCAACCAAAGGAGATGTAATAACTCCCTTCTGCTTGATACTGCTTTTTCTTCATCCTTAACGAATTCTTTAATATTCATACAGATATTAACATTTCCCCTCAACTACTGTGGAACACTTTTAAAGCTACAGCTTGTGGTCGCATTATTGATTTTGTTTCCAAAAGAAAACATTCTATGTTAAGGAGCACCAGTCCCTAATATCTGATATTAACCATCCGGAACATCAATATTATTCTTCCTCTTCAGCACCAAATTTACTTATCCGGGATAAACTCAATTTTAATAAGATCACCACAGATAGGGATTCCTCCATTATTCTTCATAGTAGTGCTTGCTGTTATGGGGTTCGCAATAAAATGGGGAAGCTTCCGACTAATTACTTGAATATATGCAAACAACGTTTTTCACTAGATTCCATAACCACTGACACAGGCATCTCTGTTTTCAAAGACAGTGAGATTTTAGCTGAATTTGTAAATTATTATCAACCTCTCTATACACCTGAAAATTCACTCCTTCCATCTCAGATTGATACTTATTTGAATGAAATTGAAAAATCTAATAGTGAACATATAGATTTTTCTGATCTGGAAGCTGATATCTCTTTGTTGGAACTTCTTCGAGCGCGTCAATCCCTTAAGAAAGGTAAAAAACCAGGACCTGATGGGTTTACGGTTGAATTTTATTTTCACTTTTCTAACTCTTTACTTCCCAAGCTATTTCATCTTTTTCAATTCTTTTCTAACTCAGGTTCTGCTAGCAGCACTTTTCAGGAGGCCACTATTTGGCTTAGTCACAAACAAGGCAAAGACCTAGCTTTTGTAAGAATTATAGACAAATTTCATTGGTGAACGTGGATTATAAGATTTTCGCCAAGTTATTAGCATTGCGTCTCGACCCCTTCGTGGCTCTGATGATTGGTAAGGAACAAACAGATTTTATTAAAGGTAGACTGACGTCTGATAATTCTAGATTATTTATTAATGTTCTCAACAAGGCCTCGTCTTTCTCTTATCCTTTAGCAGCTATCTCTATAGATGCTGAGAAAGCATTTGATCGTTCCTACTTAAATCTCTGTATTGGCATGGCTGGGCGCTCATTTCATCTCACTCATATCCCCCATGGAGTCAGTTTTGGTTAATGGGAAGTTCTCCAGCTATTTTCCGTTAGAACAAAGAGATCGTCAAGGATGTCCCCTATCCCCTCTTTTATTTGATTTGGCTTTGGAACCTTTTTTCTCATATTAGAAATAAAGCAGAAATTAATGGTTTCTGATATAGAGATAACCACCTAAAAATCTCAGCATATGCTGACGATATGTACTCCTTTCCATATCTAATCCTGAACAATCTGTACCAGCCCTGCTCCTGGAAATAGCTGCCTTTTTCTCGGTTTTAGGCTATAAGATCAATTCAGATAAAAGTGAAATCCTTTCACTTACCAAGTTCACCCTTAACCAACCCTTCACTATCATGGGTTTTCATTGAAATTCTTCCAAGATTTAATATTTGGGTGTCTGGTTTACCCCTTCCCTTAAAGATTCTGTCACGGGGTGTCAAACTAACTGACAAGCTTAGTTGGGAATCCCAGCTTAGAAAAAGCACCTCACTTCTGACACAAGGATCCAAAGCAATACTCAGATTGCATAAACAGACACAGTCCAGAGCCATATCCTCAGCTTTGGAGGTATATTGAGCCAAAGCATTGGGTGCTGCCCTTTTTGGTGCTGACGTCTGGGGGTATGCAGATTCTCAGAAGTTGACAGTAAAGGAGAATAACTTTATCAGATCACTTATCTGTGTTCCTTCAAGTACTCCCCTGATTCCACTTTTCTTGACTTTGGCAGCAAACATTTTGCAGATTTGGCACACCTAAGACCTTTGATGGTTTGGATTTGTATCTGATCTTCTCCAGAACTAACAAAGTATAGGGGGTCATTGAGGGATTTAATGAAGATCAATGGCACCCTTAAGACCCCTTGGTTACAATGTATTTCAACATGGTGTAGGAGAATGGGGCTAAGCAGACTCTGGGATAGTCCAGAGAAAATTAGAAAGTCTGAGGTTGCTGTACTCAAAACCAGGTATTGGGTCTTCCTGAATGACCAACAACTAGCAATGGCTTCTTTGGGTCGTCTTACTGATCAGTTCCTTGAATTCAAGCCTAGCCCAAAATTTGAAGTTTTTCTTGGTATAATTTCTCCCCCTGGCCAAAAGTCTGTTTGCTGAGATTTTGGTTGGGTAGCCTGCCACTAAAAACCTTCATGAGTAAGTGGGTAATGGAGTGAAATTCGGACAAATGCCCGGCCCGTGGGGAAGTTCCAGAGATGGAGGAATGCATTTTGTTTTTCTGCACAGAATACCATGGCCCCCACAGGTAATGGATACGCCCTGTCTGTTTAAACCTGATGGTTAATTCTTATAAAATTGCATACAGAATTTTAAAAACTGACACATCTGAAACAATAGTTTTTTCTGTAAGTCGGTTTTTAGTCAATGTTTAGCACAAACGCTGTAAGGCTGTACTCTAGCAAGAGGAAGAGTACATTACTCCCGTCTTAGAATTGAATTCTGATAGCTGGGGTTCGTGCGACTCTCTTCAATTAGATTATAATACTATATGGCCACTAAGATAAGATACATTAGTCATCTGCTAGATTTGCACAGGCGGTATAATAGAAGAATGCCGCTGTACCTTTGGTATTATAACTGATTAATCTTTTTATTAGATCTCTTAAACCTGTGAGAAAATGTTAATGGTTTCTTCTACCCACTTACCTTTTATATTGCACAAATTGTATTTTAGACTTTTAATTATACACATATTTTTGTATTTATACACTTTGATGGTTCTTGGCAAACCGAATAAAGTTTATTTGATGATGTTGATGATTCTGTCATGGCAAATACCAATGATTGTTTAGATAAAGTTGATAAACTCCTTTCCCCATGGAACCCTCTTTTTCCTCTCCTGGTGGGGTCGTTTGGATGCCTTAAAAATGATGATTTTGCCCATAATTTTATATATCCTTTCCATGTCCCCTGTATATATACCGGCTATATTTTTTAAAATATTAGATTCCAAATTATCTAAAGTTCGTTGGAATAATAAGAAATCTAGAATTTTTCTTACTTATCTTTGCAAATCTAAGCAAGAGGATGGTGTTAAATTTCCAGATCTTCAGATATACCATAAAGCTTTTTGCTTAAGACAAGCTTCTAGATGACTTTCTTCTCCAAATAATTTGTTTACTGCTCTATGGCTGGACATCAAATGTTTTTCCTAGCTCCATTTTCACCTAAAGAAATGTTCTCCTTCTTATCTAAAACCTCCCTCACTGCTTCCCACTACTTAAACATACTTGTACTGTCCTAAAACCTATCTATTAGCCATAAATTGTATCTCGTGTTTCCTTTTTATACTCTTCCCTTTGGTATAACAATCACTTTACTATTAATAATAAATCGTTGTTTTGGGCTTCCTGGAGACAAAAAGGTATAATATGGGTAAAAGACTTAGGGGGTCATTACGATGGCAGTCGGACTTTCGTCCGACCACCATCGCTGCGGTAGTGGGACCGGCCGCCTCCGAAGCGGCCTACCCACCTACCGCATTACGATGCAACCGCGACGGTCGCAGCGGCCATACTTTATATTGCGGTGGGTGCTGCTGGCTGCAGCACCCACCGCAATGTAAATAGGGCACTGTTTACATTTCCCTGCACTACGTGGCAGGCACCATGCGGTGCCCCCAACCCCCTACAGAAAGTGCCCGGGCAGAAGGGGGCCCGCTACAGGCCCCCAAAGACCCTTTCCGCCAACTTGTTCATGGCGGGTTAACCACTATGAACAAGCGGGCGGAAAGGGATATCATAATAGAGATGGCGGTGCCTGCCAGGCACTGCCGCAATTTTGCACAATGTAGCTGCTCCAACAGGCGGTCGGAAAAGCGCTGTGAGATGGCGGAGGGCCCGCCACTGACAGGCTGGCGGTGGAGGGCCTTCTGCCATCGTAATAACCCCCTTATTTTCTAATGATCATCCTCTTTCTTTCTCACAATCTCAACTGCTATTTCTTTGTCCTCATTCCTTTTTACCTACATATCTTCTCCTCTTAAATATTCTTTTAGATGTCCTAAATTCATTACCGGACCCTCCATCTTCTTCTTCATTGCAGTCTTCTATTGGTATGATTCTTACTTCTTTTCCTAAGGCTTCACCTATTTACAGACTTCTTCACTCTTCTACTTCCACAAGACTTACATTTAAGATAGAGACTAAATGAGAGTTTGATTTGGGATGTACCTGGACTATTCTTTTTCGGAATAAGTTATGGGATAAATTGTATAAAACTTCCAGAACAGCCTTTACCTCTCAATCATTGTTGTTCCTATATCACAGGTTGTACCTTACCCCTTCTACAACAGCCAAGTTCTCCATGAACACATCTTCAAAATGTTGGTCCTGTAATTATTATAATGGGGATCTCATGCACTTATTATTTCATTGTCCTCCTACCGCTTCCTTTTGAGAAAAGGTGTGGTCTCAGATTACCTCAATTTTTCATTTACAATCTCTATTTCTTCCCTGACACTTTTTCTAGGTAGTTTATCTGAAGATATCCACTCACCCTTTATTAATTTAAGGTTGTTAGATCTCATGTTGGCTTTGGCATTTCACCAGATTTTTATTAGCTGGAGGTGTTCCTTGAACATACCTTATACAGCTTGGTGGTATAATGTTTGTCATTACCATAGTTTAGATACTGCTTTCACTTCTTTATTCTGACTTACTATTAATAGAGTTGTATTGGTTAACACTGACTTCTTTTTTATACAGTGTTGCTCATAATGCAACTAATTGTATTTCTTCAGAAAATTTTAAACCGCCATAAATATTGTATTTCTCTGCAAAATTTTGTTATTTCTTAATAATAAGTTTTTCTGGTTTATATATTGTAACTCTAATTCCACATGTTATATTTTCTGATGTTGTCAGGATTGATCTTCTTTTATTAGTTTTCTCTCTTCCCTTCCCTTCAATCCCTTATTCCCCAATATAATAAAAAATTGTTAAACAACTTCTCTTCTTAATGACAAATTTGTATGCTCATTTTTCATTTATATTGCCCCTTGTTATTGTTGTTACCTGTTTTGCTCTTCTATTTTTCAATGAAGCTGTTTTTACCATAAAAAAATAAACAAACGTTAGTGGACCCTAATTTACACCCCAGGATCCAACTCCAACGGCCTGCGCTATGCAATCAACATATGTACATTCCCCAAATTATGTATTTGAGTACCGACAATAAACACTGGCTCAGCACAACACCAGATATGGCAGATTGAATATAACACTATCTAACTTTTCTAGTCCCTGTCCTTGGAATACTTTGATGCAGACGTAGTCCTCAAACAGGCCTTTTTGTTTGACATTAATGGTTATTAACAGAGAACAAGGCCTGCAAAATCCTTGCCTTTGAGATCTGGCAATGCCTATGGCATCACATAGATAGACCAAGGAAAATGTGGACGCTCTGACAGAATCTTGGAGGTTGGAGCTATGTCTTTCTTAGGGATTGACTGGGTGGAGCTTACAAACACTCTGAAGAGGGAGTGCATGCAGGTGTCTTCGGACAAGGCTTAGGGGCTTTCTGAAGGGACCTTCATAGAGGAAAGACCCGCTACGGTTCTTTCTTTTCTCAGGACTCAGGATTCCACCACAGACCTGGCAGGCATGTAGAAAGAGAGAAGCACTTATCTGAATGCGCCTATCTTTTTGATGAATGCAAAGTACTTTGACTGGGATGCCAATCACCTGCTTTTCCCATCCAGCCTGCCTGGCCAGTACCTACTGATCCTATCTGCATCCTGGTCCAAAGGCCATCTCTATCCTGCCAGCCTATAGATGTTTGCTTTAAACTGTAAGCTCTTGGTTGTGAGAATGTATGGTGTGCGGGGACCCAGGATTAGAACTGTACCAAGGGATTTGTTCTTCACATTTTGAGACCCATAGGAAGCCTCTGGATCTGCTCTGAACAGTTTATTCAAACTCTTTTGTATTTCTTTTCCCCTGGGATAACTGTTTGCTACCAGGGGGGGCTTCTGTCATGAAAATTTGCTGTGGTTTCTGCTACAAGATGGTACATCAGGTCAGGATGTATGACGATACAACGCGTTCCATTGCAATGCATGCCGTTACTAAGTATGTGTTACAACTCGAATGCCATTACCATGCATAACCTTTATCACACATTTTTATAACGAATATGCAGTTACCACGCATGCCTTTACAACAAATTTCTTTGTAAAAGCATGAATGTTAATGGCATATGCATTGTAAGGGTTTTCTCTGACCACTGCCCTGAGCCCTAAAACTGGTCCCAGGAGCGCCCCCTGGCCCCCAGCCCTTTTTAAAAATACCCAACCTCTGCCCTGAGCCCTAAAAGCGGACCCCAGCGTGACCCCCAAACCCCCAGCACTTGTAAATAAAACCCATCCCCTGCCCTGAACCCTAAAAGCGGACCCCTGCGTGACCCCCCTGACCACCTGCCCTTGTAGAAAATACCCTACTCCTGTCCTGAGCCCTAAAAGCAGACCCCAGCGCGACACTCTCCCAGCCCCCAGCCCATTTTAAAAATACCCGTCCCCTGCCCTGAACCCTAAAACCGGACCCCAGCACAACCGCCCCCTGGACTCCAATCGTTAAACAAAATCAAAAACACAACAAGCCCAAAGCCCTAAAACCGTAGCCCCCTGCCCCAGGCCCAATTCCCCTTACCTCTCCACGACGATGAGGCAGCTCTTCTGAGTTGCGGCACAGGTCATAAGGAGGAAACGGAGGTGTCTCTCCATTTCCTATAATGACACTGATAGCCTTTTCCACCGATACAACACATATGCCCTTACCGCTAGTACCACACATATACCTTTACCATACATACCTTTACAACGTAATTTGTTGGAAAGGCATGTGTGGTAAAGGTCATGCGTAGTAATGGTGCATGCTTTGTAACACATGCATGGTAAAGACTATGGGGCATATTAGCAAGACCCACGTTAAAATTATCGCCGTTTTAGCGGCAGGAAACTGCCGCTAAAGCGGTGATAATGGGCTTGCTAATATGCGTTATGGAAATTCCAATAGAAGCCCGGTTAGAGCGTCCTGCACATCTAACCTGGGCTTCTATTGGAGTTCTATAACGCATATTAGCAAGCCCATTATCGCCGTTTTAGCGGCAGTTTCCTGCCGCTAAACGGCGATAATTTATCGTGGGTCTTGCTAATATGCCCCTATGTGTGGTAACAGCCGCATTGTAATGGCTGTTTCCACATCAGGTCATTCTGTCAAACCAGAGGTTGTGGCCAGTTGGCACAGAGAGCTACCATGCATGCAGCCCGCTGAAATTCCTGCCTCATCTTTGTCCAAGGAGTTGGCTTCATCACTGAACTCCGGTTGCCTCTAGAGGCTTTGCCATCATCAAAGAGGAGTGTTGGACAGACTTGTTTCCCATCCTACTGCATGCTCCCTCATCAAAATGTCACTCGCTCGCCATGCAGACATCAATCTGAAGTCAGTGGGAGGGGCACACCGTAGACAACTGTATAGAAAATGCAATTAGAAGCACCCTATTCTAGACACCAATTCACAATTTTGCAATACATCATCCTTTTTTTGCCCATACTCCCCAGAGTTGATGGCACCCCGTGGCCCTCTTGGCATTTAACAGGCACATAGGGGAACCATTCACAGCACACAGTCCGACTGGGACCCCCATTGCAAAATCTAGGATCACAAACCTTCTCATAAGTCATGAGCAGGGTTTTTAATGTTTTTCCCATGGACAGAAATGGATCCAAAGATGGATAACAGATGGTATAGGTTGATACTAAGCATGGGAGAAAGTTTAATTACGTTGAAGTAATCGAAGTATTTTTAGTAATTACACATTACTCTTGTGAAATTACCCAAACTAAACGTTTACACCACTTCAATCAATCAATCACAGAATTTGTAGAGCGCACCACTTACCCGCGAGGGTCTCAAGGCGCTGGGGAGAGGGAAGGGGGGATGCTGCTACTGGTCGAACAGCCAGGTCTTGAGTAGCCTCCTGAAGGTCAGCAGGTCTTGGGTCTTTCGTAGGCTTAGTGGAAGGGTGTTCCAGGTCTTGGCGGCGAGGTGTGAGAAGGATCTGCCGCCGGTGGTTGTTCTTCGAATGCGGAGGACGGTGGCGAGGGAGAGGTCGGCGGAGCGGAGCTGGCGGTTGGGGACGTAGAAGAAGAGCCGTCTGTTGAGGTAGGCTGGGCCAGTTTTGTGGAGTGCCTTGTGTGCGTGGGTGAGGAGTTTGAAGGTGATCCTCCTGTCGACGGGGAGCCAGTGCAGGTTCCTCAAGTGGGGGTGATGTGGCTGTGGCGTGGTACGTCGAGGATCAGTCGTGCAGAGGCGTTTTGTATGCGTTGCAGTCGCTTGATGAGCTTGGCCGGGGCTCCCGTGTAGAGGGCGTTCCCATAGTCCAGTCTGCTACTGACGAGGGCCTGGGTGACTGTTCTTCTTGTGTCTGTCGGGATCCACCTGTAGATCTTGCGAAGCATGCGGAGGGTGTTGAAGCAGGAGGAGGAGACTGCGTTGACTTCCTTGGTCATGGAGAGCGTTGAGTCGAGGATGACTCCCAGGTTGCGTGCGTGGTCGGTGGGTGTTGGGGCTGCTCCCAGCGTCGTTGGCCACCAGGAGTTGTCCCAGGCTGAGGTGTTGGAGCCGAGGATGAGGACCTCCGTTTTGTCCGTGTTCAGCTTTAGTCGGCTGATCTTCATCCAATCGGCGATGGCCTTCATTCCTTCATGGAGTTTGGCTTTGGCGGCGAGGGGTCCTTGGTGAGGGAGAGGATCAGTTGAGTGTCGTCGGCGTAGGAGATAATGTTGAGGTCGTGTTGTCTGGCGATGCGTGCGAGCGGGGCCATGTAGATGTTGAACAGTGTTGGGCTGAGGGACGATCCCTGGGGTACGCCGCAGATGATCTCGGAGGCTTCGGATCGGAAGGGTGGGAGGCGGACTCTCTGGGTTCTGCCGTCGAGGAAGGAGATGGTCCATTCCAGGGCCTTGTCTCGGATCCCTGCGTCGTGGAGGCGTGCGCGTAGAGTGCGATGGCAGACAGTGTCGAAGGCGGCGGAGAGGTCCAGCAGGATGAGGGCTGCGGTCTCACCATTGTCCAGCAGGATCCTGATGTCGTCGGTGGCGGCGATGAGGGCAGTCTCAGTGCTGTGGATGCTGCGGAACCCTGATTGGGATGGGTCCAGGATGCTGTTTTCTTCGAGGTATCGGGTTAGCTGTTTGTTGACGATCTTCTCGATGACCTTGGCTGGGAACGGAAGCAGAGAGATGGGCCGGAAGTTCTTGAGGTCTCTCGGGTCCGCCTTGGGTTTTTGAGTAGGGCGTTGATCTCTGCGTGTTTCCAGCTCTCTGGGAAGGTCGCGGTCTCGAAGGAGAGGTTGATGATGTTGCACAGGTGGGGTGCGATGGAGCTGCTGGCTTTGTTGAAGATGTGGTGCGGGAAAGGGTCTGACGGGGAGCCGGAGTGTATTGTGCTCATGGTCTTGATGGTGTCCTCGATGTTCACGCTGGCCCAGGCTGGCAGGGGGTCGTGGTTGATGGTGTGTGGCGGGTCGATCTTAGTTGGGGTTGTCTGGGTGTCGAAGCTGTCGTGGATGTCGGCGATCTTGCGGTGAAAGAAGGTGGCGAGGGAATCGCACAGGGGTTGCGATGGCGGGATGTCGTTGGTGTTGGAGCTGGGGTTGGAGAGTTCCTTCACGATGTTGAAAAGCTCCTTGCTGTTGTGTGCGTTGTTGTCGAGGCGGTCTTTGAAGGAGATTCTCTTGGCGGACCTGATGAGGTGGTGGTGGTTACGGATGGCGTCTTTGTGGGCTGTGTGGCTGTCCGGTGTCTTATCGCTGTGCCATTTCTTCTCTAGTTTCCGGCAGGTGCGCTTGGAAGCTAGGAGTTCCGAGGTGAACCAGCTGGCTCTTTTGGTGGTGTCGCTGTAGGTGAGCTTTTTCAGCGGGGCGAGGGTGTTGGCACAGTCGTCCATCCATCGTCTGAGGTTGCAGGCAGCGTCGTCGGTGTTGGATGGGTCGGAGGGAGGGCTGAGAGCGAGGGTTGCCTGGAGTTGGTCTTCGGTGACTTTGCTCCAGCAGCGGCGTGGGATCTGTTGGGTGCGGTGGTGTGTGGTGGGTTTCTGGAAGGTGAAATGGATGCAGCGGTGGTCGGTTCAGAAGAGTTCCGTGGTGTGGCTGAAGGAGACGTGGGAGCTTGAGGAGAAGATGGGGTCAAGCGTGTGGCCGGCGCAGTGGGTCGGTGTTGTGACGAGCTGGCTCAGGCCGAGGTTGGCGAGGCTGTCGATCAGGGTGGTGGAGTTGCTGTCGTTGTTGTTCTCCAGGTGAAAGTTCAGGTCTCCGAGGAGGATGTAGTCGGTAGAGGTCAGGGCGTGCGTGCTGATGAAGTCGGCGATGGAGTCGCTGAACTGGGGTCGGGGCCCAGGGGGTCTGTAGACAAGGGTGCCTCTAAGGGTGGTGTTGGGGTCCGTGTGGATCTGGAAGTGCATGTGTTCGGCGGTGCTGAGAGTGTTGTCGGTGCTGGTCGAGACCCTGATGGTGTTCTTGTGGACGATGGCGATTCCTCCTCCTACTGCGTTGACGCGGTCTCTGGGATGGCTATGGCGATGTCGGGTGCAGAGGAGTCGTTCATCCAGGTCTCTGTCAGGAAGGCGACGTCTGGTGATGATGTGTCGAGCAGGTCCCAGAGCTCGACGGGCGTGTTTGCGGGCAGAGCGGGTGTTCAGCAGGATGCACCGGAGGTGGTTGAGGTCCTTCTTGGCGGGCGCCTCGGTGGCTCTGAGGCTGGTGTAGCTGCAATTCCGGCAGGTGAAGGGACCATGGGTGCGTTTCGGGGCGGCCTTGAAGCAGTTGTGCGTCCGTCCGGGGTTGAGAGCGTGGAGTGTGGTGGCATCGTATCGGTGTCGGTCCTCGAGGCTGGAGCGGGGGCGCGCGGTCCAGGGGTTCTGGTGCTGGGCGCGGTCCAGTCGCGGACGGGCGCAGACGGGCTTGCGCCTTAGGCGCGCAGCGCGCAGCGGCCGCCATTTATGGGGAGGTGGGAGGGAGGAGCAGCTGGGAGGCGGGAGGCAGGGGCAGCGAATGGGCAGTCAGGGGGGCGGGGCCGCAGGGGACGCAGCGGCGGGAATGGCGAGAGGCAGCGGGGGCACAGAAGGGAAAAAGGGGAGAAAAAACAGACAGAAATACGGGCACAGTACAAATGGGGCAGCGAGGGGCACAGAAGGGAAAATGGGGAGAAAAAACAGACAGAAATACGGGCACAGTACAAATGGGGCAGCGAGGGGCACAGAAGGGAAAATGGGGAGAAAACAGACAGAAATACGGGCACAGTACAAATGGGGCAGCGAGGGGCACAGAAGGGAAAATGGGGAGAAAAAACAGACAGAAATACGGGCACAGTACAAATGGGGCAGCGAGGGGCACAGAAGGGAAAATGGGGAGAGAAAACAGACAGAAATACGGGCACAGTACAATGGGGCAGCGAGGGGCACAGAAGGGAAAATGGGGAGAAAAAACAGACAGAAATACGGGCACAGTACAAATGGGGCAGCGAGGGGCACAGAAGGGAAAATGGGGAGAAAAAACAGACAGAAATACGGGCACAGTACAAATGGGGCAGCGAGGGGCACAGAAGGGAAAATGGGAGAAAAAACAGACAGAAATACGGGCACAGTACAAATGGGGCAGCGAGGGGCACAGAGGGGAAAATGGGGAGAGAAAACAGACACAAATACGGGCACAGTACAAATGGGGCAGCGAGGGGCACAGAAGGGAAAAAGGGGAGAAAAAACAGACAGAAATACGGGCACAGTACAATGGGGCAGCGAGGGGCACAGAAGGGAAAATGGGGAGAAAAAGCAGACAGAAATACGGGCACAGTACAAATGGGGCAGCGAGGGGCACAGAAGGGAAAATGGGGAGAAAAAACAGACAGAAATACGGGCACAGTACAAATGGGGCAGCGAGGGGCAAAGAAGGGAAAATGGGGAGAGAAAACAGACACAAATACGGGCACAGTACAAATGGGGCAGCGAGGGCACAGAAGGGAAAAAGGGGGAAAAAACAGACAGAAATACGGGCACAGTACAATGGGGCAGCGAGGGGCACAGAAGGGAAAATGGGGAGAAAAAACAGACAGAAATACGGGCACAGTGCAAATGGGGCAGCGAGGGGCACAGAAGGGAAAATGGGGAGAAAAAAACAGACAGAAATACGGGCACAGTACAAATGGGGCAGCGAGGGGCACAGAAGGGAAAATGGGGAGAGAAAACAGACACAAATACGGGCACAGTACAAATGGGTCAGCGAGGGGCACAGAAGGGAAAAAGGGGAGAAAAACAGACAGAAATACGGGCACAGTACAAATGGGGCAGCGAGGGGCACAGAAGGGAAAATGGGGAGAAAAAACAGACAGAAATACGGGCACAGTACAAATGGGGCAGCGAGGGGCACAGAAGGGAAAATGGGGAGAGAAAACAGACACAAATACGGGCACAGTACAAATGGGGCAGCGAGGGGCACAGAAGGGAAAAAGGGGAAAAAACAGACAGAAATACGGGCACAGTACAATGGGGCAGTGAGGGGCACAGAAAGGCAAAATGGGGAGAAAAACAGACAGAAATACAAGCACAGTACAAATGGGGCAGCGAGGGCACAGAAGGGAAAATGGGGAGAAAAAACAGACAGAAATACGGGCACAGTACAAATGGGGCAGCGAGGGGCACAGAAGGGAAAATGGGGAGAGAAAACAGACACAAATACGGGCACAGTACAAATGGGGCAGCGAGGGGCACAGAAGGGAAAAAGGGGAGAAAAACAGACAGAAATACGGGCACAGTACAAATGGGGCAGCGAGGGGCACAGAAGGGAAAATGGGAGAGAAAACAGACACAAATACGGGCACAGTACAAATGGGGCAGCGAGGGGCACAGAAGGGAAAAAGGGGAGAAAAACAGACAGAAATACGGGCACAGTACAATGGGGCAGCGAGGGGCACAGAATGGAAAATGGGGAGAAAAACAGACAGAAATACGGGCACAGTACAAATGGGGCAGCGAGGGGCACAGAAGGGAAAATGGGGAGAAAAACAGACATAAATACGGGCACAGTACAAATGGGGCAGCGAGGGGCACAGAAGGGAAAATGGGGAGAGAAAACAGACACAAATACGGGCACAGTACAAATGGGGCAGCGAGGGGCACAGAAGGGAAAAGGGGGAAAAACAGACAGAAATACGGGCACAGTACAATGGGGCAGTGAGGGGCACAGAAGGGAAAATGGGGAGAAAAAACAGACATAAATACGGGCACAGTACAAATGGGGCAGCGAGGGGCACAGAAGGGAAAATGGGGAGAAAAAACAGACAGAAATACGGGCACAGTACAAATGGGGCAGCAAGGGGCACAGAAGGGAAAATGGGGAGAGAAAACAGACACAAATACGGGCACAGTACAAATGGGTCAGCGAGGGGCACAGAAGGGAAAAGGGGAGAAAAAACAGACAGAAATACGGGCACAGTACAAATGGGGCAGCGAGGGGCACAGAAGGGAAAATGGGGAGAAAAACAGACAGAAATACGGGCACAGTACAAATGGGGCAGCGAGGGGCACAGAAGGGAAAATGGGGAGAGAAAACAGACACAAATACGGGCACAGTACAAATGGGGCAGCGAGGGGCACAGAAGGGAAAAAGGGGAGAAAAAACAGACAGAAATACGGGCACATTACAATGGGGCAGCGAGGGGCACAGAAGGGAAAATGGGGAGAAAAAACAGACAGAAATACAAGCACAGTACAAATGGGGCAGCGAGGGGCACAGAAGGGAAAATGGGGAGAAAAAACAGACAGAAATACGGGCACAGTACAAATGGGGCAGCGAGGGGCACAGAAGGGAAAATGGGGAGAGAAAACAGACACAAATACGGGCACAGTACAAATGGGGCAGCGAGGGGCACAGAAGGGAAAAAGGGGAGAAAAAACAGACAGAAATACGGGCACAGTACAAATGGGGCAGCGAGGGGCACAGAAGGGAAAATGGGGAGAAAAAAACAGACAGAAATACGGGCACAGTACAAATGGGGCAGCGAGGGGCACAGAAGGGAAAATGGGGAGAGAAAACAGACACAAATACGGGCACAGTACAAATGGGGCAGCGAGGGGCACAGAAGGGAAAAAGGGGAGAGAAAACAGACACAAATACGGGCACAGTACAAATGGGGCAGCGAGGGGCACAGAAGGGAAAAAGGGAGACAAGCAAAGAAATACGGGCACCGAGGCCACAAGCGGAAGGGCGATCTTACCAGCAGCAGCAGCGGGCGGACAACACAGGCGGAGCTGTGTGGTGGGGGAGCGACCTACCTGGCAAGGTCAAGGGTCGCTCTCGAGTAATTACGAGGAATTTGGGGCAATAATCCTACCACAGGAGCACAGAAACAACAAACCAAGAGACAGCCAGTGGCTGCTGGCTACATCAGTTCATGTCTTGTAGCATTTACTGCAATTTTCTTAGTGTAAAATGCATCCTCAGGCCCATTTAGACGCAGGGGAGCATTTTGCACTCAAAAAACATCTTTAAATGCTGTATTACACTTCACACACAATTATGTCCAAATGTGACTAATTTTGCAGTAATTACGTTTGAGAAAATTACGCCAGTTACGCCAACCCCTAATTGAAATGCCAGCACCAATATTTCGGCACTCTATCCAATCAGATTGCTTTGCACATGTAATTTCAATGCAGTTAGCTTTTGTGTACAGCAGCTTGGTGTCTGCTTTTGTAAAAGAAACAAGTAACTTATTCAATTAACAAAGTTTTATTGATCAGCTAAAAAATGTATCGCCTTTACGTGACTTAATATTAAAAACGGCTTATGGAATTCTGGAGATCCAGATATAGCAAAAGTTATACCTGCTCAGAATAATGGTCTAATTTTCAAAAATCCCATGTAAGCATCAGTTAAGTTAATTGTATGTAATCATGGAATTTAAAATGTTGCAATTTTAACATGGCTGGCTGTCTCTACATTGTTAACTTTACATGCCACCATGGTGTTTCTATATTTTACTCGCCCTGATTCGTCCTTTAAGATTGTTTTAACTTTGCTAAATGAGAGGTTAACACTTAACTATTGATCCCATGAATAATGTCTGAACCCTCGCATTACTCGAGATGGTATGAGCAACTTGCATTATATTGGAATAACGCAAGTTAAATACTGCATTTTATGTATTGTATTGGCATTCTATACTCGATATATGGTGCTTTGTTAATAAATTGTTTATATCAAGCTAATTTGGGCATTTTACCTTGCATTTCATAATATTTTGGTTTATTTTTCTCATATTGCTATCGAGTTATTGCAACCTGTGATTTATTAAAGAAAGTCACAACAATCTCGTTTGTGTCATATAAATTTGTGATTAATGAACGCAGTTGAATGAGTAAGAAGAAAAAAGTAATAACCACTAATTTTTTTCCGCCAGCAGTGTTTTTATTTCCCACTTCAACAATTAATTTGCGCTACAGGCTAAATTTCTGAGCAGTTTGATACAAACTATAATAATTGTTTCTGCTGTCATTCCCAATTCAGCGAATCCTACGTTTAGGCTTCCTGGAAGGGCTCTTGCTTGGAAGCAAAAAAACAAACAAACATTTCTTTGTTTGTGTTTCTCTTAACATACAGGCCCACAGTAGCTCCCAGATCATTTCCCTCACAAGTAGATAATTTTAGCAACAGGGCCCTTTCTATGTTCTAGCATCGCTGTCACACTCGTCTGGTTTAAATGTGCTACTTTAAATGTTTTAGACAACTGTTACTTACCCGACTCTCAAAGCTGTCACAAGTGTACTTGTGAATTGTAGACACAAAGGGGGATATGTACATGGAAGTGACGGAGAGAGGCGTTAGCCGTCATGGCTTAACGCCTCTCTCCGCCACTTCTGAAACGCAAGGCTGCACCATATTTACAAGAATGTAGTGCAGCCTTGTGTTTCCCCCCTGCGATGGCGCTAAGTTTAGCAACTTAGCGCCAACGCAGGCACCCTTGCACCATAGTGCAAGGGTGTCTGCGTGCAGGGGAGGATTGTTTATGTGTAGGAAGGTGTCCCTTCCTGCACATAAACAATCCTAAAATGCCATTCTATCACTTTCATGTGTGCTGCTTCATACAGCACACATGAAAGTGACAAAATGGCATTTTTTTAAAGATTGTTTATGTACAGGAAGGGACACCTTCCTGTACATAAACAAACCATGGGGCCGATTCACAGAACTAATCTGAGATAAAATCCTAAACTTACTACTTTTGGTATTCACAGAAGGCATTTAGTAGTAGTAAAGTTAGGACTCCTAACTTTACTACTACTAAACTGAGATAAAACCCTAAACTTACTACTTTTGGTATTCACAGAAGGCATTTAGTAGTAGTAAAGTTAGGACTCCTAATTTTACTACTACTAAATGCCTTTGTGAATACTGAAAGTCGTAAAGTTAGGATTTTGTCTCAGTTTAGTAGTAGTAAAGTAGTGGTAGTGCCTGGGTGATTGAAAGAGTGCATAAGTAGTGCCTGGGTGATTTTATAAGTGCATGGGTACTGGCTGGATGATTGGAGGAGTGCATGGATAGTGCCTGGGTGAATGCAGTGGTGGAAGAGTAGTGCCTGGGTTATTCTATGAGTGCATAGGTAGTGCCTGGGTGATTGCATGAGTGTAAGGGTAGTGCTATGGAGTTGATTGCATGAGTACACAGGTAGAGCCGAGGTGATTGCATGAGTGCAGTGGTAGTGCCTGGGTGATTGCATAAGTGCATAGGAAGTGCCTGGGTGATTTTATAAGTGCATAGGTACTGACTGAGTGATTGAAGGAGTCCAGAGATACTGCCTGGGTGATTGAAGGAGTGCAAGAGTAGTGCATAGGTGATTGGAGCAGTGCATAGCTAATGCTTTGGTGATTGTATGAGTGTAGGGGTAATGTCTAGCTGATTGCATGAGTGTAGGGGTAGTGCCTGGGTGATTGGAGGAATCCATAGGTAATACCTGGGTGACTGCATGAGTGCAGAAGTAGAGCCTGGGTGATTAGAGGAGTGCATAAGTAGTGCCTTGGTGATTTTATAAGTGTATGGTAGGTGCCTGAGTGATTGAAGGAGTGCATGGGTAATGTTTAGGTGATTGCATGAGTGCAAGAGTAATGTTTGGATGATTGCATGAGTGCAGGGATAATGTCTGGGTGGTTGCATGAGTGTAGTGGTAGTGCCTAGGTGATTGGAGGAGTGCATAAGTAGTGCCTGGGTGATTTTATAAGGCATGTGTACTGCCTGAGTGATTGAAGGAGTGCCTAGGTGATTGCATGAGTGCAGGGGTAATGTCTGGGTAATTGAAGAAGTGCATGAGTAATGTCTGGGTGATTGCATGAGTGCAAGAGTAATATCTGGGTGGTTGCATGAGTGTAGTGGTAGTTCCTGGGTGATTGCAGGAGTGCATAAGTAGTGCCTGGGTGATTGGAGGAGTGCAAGGGTAGTGCCTGGGTAATTGGAGCATTGGTGAATCCATGAGTGCATAGGTAATGCTTAGGTAATTGCATGAGTGTAGGGGTAATGTCTAACGGATTGCATGAGTGTAGAGGTAGTGCCTGGGTGATTTTATAGGTGCATGGGTATTGCCTGGGTGATTGTATGAGAACAGGGGTAGTGCATGGGTTACTGGAGGAGTGCAAGGGTAGTGCCTGGGTGATTATATAAGTGTATGGGTAGTGGCTGGCTGATTGAAGGAGTGCTTGGGTAATGCCTGGGTGATTGCATGAGTGCAGGAATAATGTGTGAGTGTTTCAAGGAGTGCATGAGTAATGTCTGGATGCAGTGCATGAGTGCAGGGGTAATATCTGAGTGATTGCATGAGTACAAGGCTAATCTCCGGGGGATTAGAGAAATGCATAGGTAATGCCTTGGTAATTGCATGAGTGTAGGGGTAATGTCTTGCTGATTGCATGAGTATAGGGGTAGTGCCTGAGTGATTGGAGGAGTGCGTAGGTATTGCCTGGGTGATTTTATAAGTGCAAGGTTTCTGGCTGGGTGATTGAAAGAGTACAGGCGTAGTGCCTGAGTGATTGGAGGAGTGCATAGATAGTGCCTGAGTGATTGAAGGAGTGCATGGGTAATGCCTGGGTGTTTGCAAGAGTGCATGGGTAGTGCCTGAGTGATTGGAGGAGTGTATGAGTAGTACCTGGGTTATTGCATAAGTGCATGGGTACTGGCTGGGTGATTGGAGGAATGCATTGATAGTGCCTGGGTGATTGGAGGAGTGCAAGGGTAGTGTCTGGGTGATTGGAGCAGTGCATAGCTAATGTATTGCTGATTGCATGAGTGCAGGGGTAATGTCTGGGGGATTAGAGGAGTGCATAGGTAATGCCTGGGTAATTGCATGAGTGTAGAGGTAATGTCTAGCTGATTGCATGAGTGTAGGGGTAGTGTCTGGGTAGTTTTATAAGTGCATGGTACTGGCTGGGTAATTGCATGAGTACAAGGGTAATGCCTGGGTGATTGGAGGAGTGCAAGGGTAGTGCCTGGGTGAATGAAGGAGTGCTTGGGTAATGTCTGGGTGATTGCATGAGTGCAGGGATAATGTGTGAGTGTTTGGAGGAGTGCATGAGTAATGTCTGAGTGATTGCATGAGTGCAAGGGTAATGTCTGGGAGTTTAGAGGAATGCATAGGTAATGACTGGGTAATTGCATGAGCATAGGGGTAATGTCTTGCTGATTGCATGAGTGTAGGGTAGTGCCTGGGTAATTGCAGGAGTACATAGGTAGTGCCTGGGTGATTTTATAAGTGCAAGGGTTCTGGCTGGGTGATTGGAGGCATTCAGGGGTAGTGCCTGGGTGATTAGAGGAGTGCATAGGTAGTGCCTGGGTGATTTTATAAGTGCATGTGTACTGCCTGAGTGATTGAAGGAGTGCATGTGTAATGACTAGGTGATTGCATGAGTGCAGGGGTAATGTCTGGGTAATTGGAGGAGTGCATGAGTAATGTTTGGGTGATTGCATGAGTGCAGGGGTAATGTCTAGGTGGTTGCATGAGTGTAGTGGTAGTGCCTGGATGATTGGAGTAGTGCATAGGTAGTGTCTGGGTGATTTTATAAGTACATGTTAGTGGCTGAGTGATAAGAGGAGTGCATAGATACTGCCTGGGTGATTGAAAGAGTGCAAGGGTAGTGCCTGGGTGATTGCATGAGTGCAGGGGTAATGTTTGGGGGATTGGAGAAGTGTATAGGTAATACCTGGGTGATTGCAAGAGTGTACGGGTAATGTCTAGCTGATAGCATGAGTGTACAAGTAGTGCCTGGGTGATTGGAGGAGTACATAGGTAGTGTCTGGGTGATATTATAAGTGTATGGGTACTGGCTAGGTGATTGGAGTAGTGCATGGATAGTGCCTGGGTGAGTGGGGAGTGTGGGAATAGTGCCTAACTGTATAGATGAATGCATGGGTAGTATTTGAAAAAATGGATGAGTGCAGTAAAAGCAGCTATAAACATTAGTTCACATTATCATGCTTATTACATTATTTCATCTTACCTTTTTTACTAATGAAGATACAAAACTCAGTGGAACTATTTACAGTAGTTTTGTTGTAAACTGAATTTAAAATCTTTTCAAACTTTACCATTACCTTCTGTAAAAAGGAAGAAGAAAAACTGTTATTGAATATAATATAGTTTTAGGAACACAACATAATTTTAGAATTACATAACATTTTCAGTTTCCCTTTTTTGCTGTTCTCAGATTCTACTGAATTTCACCATACACAGTGATTTCAATGTAGATCATCATACAACAGTGGGGGGAAAAAAACAATGAATGAGATTGTAAAAAAAAAAAAAATCTGCGTTGAAAATATTTACAACAAGTGTAACTATCTGTTTACCTATCTACAGTTTCTAAATTAGATTGTTCAACTACATTAAGTCTTTTATTTCTCTCAAGTACATTTTGTAAAATATACACCTTCATTTACATTGCCTATAATATAAAGATCAAATATATAAACTACTTCTTTCAAACACAATTTTCCAAATGCAATATGAATTAGCACAAACAATAATCCAAACAGTAATAGGCCGAATAATGTTTCCAAATCCATTTGCATTGAAAATATCCAAAATAAACTCGTTAATTCGTGTTCGCCTCTTCCCAACAGGCCGAATGATGTTTTCAAAACATTGGCATCAAAAATATCAGATATGATTTGGTAATTCAGAAGGCAACCTACATTTGAATTCCAAATGGGCATCATTGCAATGTGTCCATCCTTTATTGCACTTTAAATACACAGTATAGTGTCCAGATGTTGAAGTAGGTCCCTCATGGAAAATATTAGCCATTGCTTTAAAAGTTCTTCCTGAAATTGATACTTGACATGCCACAACATTTTTAATTATGGTTTCCAATTTTGTTCCATTTGCTCTACAACGTTGTAGCATTAAAAGGACATATTGTCCAAATCTTTCTATATATAATGTTGACAACATTTCTGATTTACAATCAGAACATTTCATATCTTGATTAGCTGTTTTTACTGATTTGTTAAAAGACACTGA
Organism: Calotriton arnoldi; assembly: GCA_963921515.1. Classification (NCBI taxonomy): domain Eukaryota; kingdom Metazoa; phylum Chordata; class Amphibia; order Caudata; family Salamandridae; genus Calotriton; species Calotriton arnoldi. The sequence goes on from CAWUFW010018509.1 coordinate 182,902, forward strand.
TTTGTAATCTGGTATTGTCATGTATATGAATCGTTCAATGTCTATTTCAGTGGTAGAAAAAAATGAACACTCTTCACATTTATGATCCCATCTGTAACTTAGTCCAAACAAATTTTCAATTTCTATTCCTTCATCTTCCAATACAGCAAGCATAAACATAAGAAATTCTTGTGCATCTTGTTGTATATTCAATGTAAATTTCAATGATCCAGTACATATATCCAAAAGATGCCGAATGCCAGAAGCAGTATGGATTTTAGTTCTATCAGTTACCAACTTTTGAAAATTATAATGTAGTAAAGAACAGAATCTTTTTCTCGATTTTCCATAATTTTATGATGAAGATCCTCTAGATAAAACACAACATTCACAATTACATTAGCATAGCAGTTGATACCTGAACTATTTTGTAACTGGTATCCTACAATATCATCAACAGTGTCCATTTTAATTTTCTTTGCAGTTTTATCATTCTCTTGAATTGTTTTCTTTTTTTGAATCTCAGTGGAATATTTGTCTAATTTCCATTTTGGACACACTACAAGTTTATCATATACGGGATATTCACCTAAGTTAGGAGCATAAAGTCTTCTTAACCGATTGTACTCTCTTACACAATTTGCATCAAGACTAATCTTTTTCTCATCAAAATCAATCAAATACAAATCAGATAATGTTGTTACTCGAGACAATGCAACGCATGCCATGCCTTCTTTAAACACTGCCCTTCCAATATTTACCAAAGCACTGTCTACACTTAAACCTTGAGATTTATGAATGGTTACTGCATATGCAAAGAAAGAGGAAACTGTTTTCTACGAGCATACAAGTCTTTTACAAGCAAAAAACGAAAAGTAAAACGTCCAATCTGTTTTACCTCTTCAATCTGATCAAATTTAATCTTCAAAAATTCAATTCCATCTCTGTTCTGAAAATTTACAAAATCAACAACTTTTCCCGTTGCTCCATTTACTAAACCTTCTTCTACATTCAAATTATGAGGTAAAATTACCCGACAGTTTGCACATACATATAAAGTCTTTTCTAAACCTGCAATCTTAGACACCGACTTTTCCAAAGAATCCAATTTTGATTGTAATTTCTCTGAGAGAAGAATAGTAACTCCTTCGTGTTCCATTTTATCAATAGCTTCCATTTTCAGTATTGGTTGTTTTTCCAATTTCAAAAGTTCTTGATTGAATGTAGAAGACTCTTGCAGTGTAGGCATTAGGCAAACTATAGACTTCTTTTCTCCAATTTTTTTGTATATTATTTCAGGTGCTATGTTTTCATTTGCAAACAAGTTCGTTAAAAGCTGACTTTGTAAAGCTTCTTTTCCATGTTTTGTCAAAACACCAATTCTTATATCTTGAAGAATGTTTCCATAATGTTCATTACTTGCTTGTCGCATATTCTTAATAAGTTCTTTATATTCAAAATGAGACCAAATGTTGACATTTCCAATACTTCCTAAAAGATTTCCTAGTGTCTTCATGGAGAAGTGTTTTAAAAACAGGTTGTCCTTTTACAGGAGTAGGTTGTAGTAAGTCGCTGAATAGAATTACATGTTTTCCTCCAAATAGAACATCATAATCTGTTTTTAAAATCTGTTGCATTCTTAAATGTAGAAAGGCAAGCATTAAGTTTGAGACCATGCTCACCTCATCAATGATTAGAAGTTCATTTTCTTGAGTACTCTTGAAACTTCATAACAAGCTTCTCCAGATAGCTTGTGATATTCCAACTTATTTTCATGTTCAACTGGTAGCATGATTAATCAATGTAATGTAATCCCTTTAATGTTGAGTGCTGCTAATCCAGTTGGAGCTGTTATAACAAAAGATAAATGTGATTCAGTAGTTTTGTGTAGATAACTGGTTAAAACTTTAATTAATAAACCTTTTCCTGTTCCAGCTTGCCCACTTATGTACATTTGAATAGGTTAAAAATATGTGCATTGGCATTCTCTTTTTCATGCAGTAAACCATGCTGTATCTGTGGTGTCACCTGCTGATATATTTCTTTTTGTTCAATATTTAGTTTTTCTTTCAAGTTTCCCAATTCAATAATATCCTGTAGTGCATTGCCGTTTCTGCTTCATTCATGGCTATTGGTGCTTCATTTTCAATAATTGGTTGTCCTAGTGGATCTTGACTTAGTAGAGCAGAACTTTGACGATCTTGTCTCTAGCTATTTCAGCTGCAATAGTAGTTTCTTGTTCAATCTCTTTATTTAACATTTGCAGATAAGTTGGAAAAATTGTGCATTGAATGCTATCTTTACATGCATTAAAAGAATCTTCATAGCAGTCAAAATTTCCAAGTAATTCCATTTCACTACACCAACGCTTGAAGAGTTGCAGAAGTGCTAAGTAGAAAAATTCCTTTTTATCTGGAGTTTCACAACTGAGTTTCCTGTGGTTAATAAGATTTCCTTTGGCATGTTTTACCAAACATCCATCACATCCAATTACTGCATATTTTTCTTCATTCATATTTTCTGTAACATTTCTCTTAGAACTGTAATGTTGCAGTACTTCATAGAGACATATGTTTTCCAGATGTGGACTCCTTTTGGGATAGTACGTATCCAACATATTAGTTTTAACAATATCTGTACTTTCTGGTTCATTCAATGCTAAATATTCAATTTCTTGTAGAGATTTCAATACTCGATTTCGTGTTGCTTCAAGACCTAGACTTACCCAAATGATTTCTCTTGACTTTGAATATAAACTTGCATAAGTCAACTGATCCGAACATTCGTAGGATCCAATCTCTCGATGGGAAAGCATCTTCAAACTAAAGCTGTACAATTTGTTACTAAGAGTCTTCTCTTGTGAAATTTCTTCCCACATTTCTTTCAACTCCGTCTTTTCAGATTTGGTTATATATGACGTAACATAGCAAGCAACAGCAATCAAATTATCTGCAACATACTGGATATCTATGTTTGCATTCCACATTGTCAAAATCACTGGATTGTAGTCATTAATATACTTTGAATCTTCAGTTCTTTTATGTTGTAAGTATTCTTTGGAGATTTTCAAGTTATAGTATGCCTTACTGCTGACATGAACTATTTACTCTTCCTTTTGAAATTACTGGACATGGGAATCCAAAACGACATTTTCTATAAAATTTTCCTTTTGGCGTGTATTTTCGTCGACAATATTTTCCACATCGATGACTTTGAAACCGTAAAATTTGTTGTCTTAAGCTGTTTTCTCCTTTTTTTGGAATGGCACAGGTAACATGGTCTTCAATGAAAGACAAAACATTTTCATCAGAATCGGTTCCAAATTCAGGTGCATTCTTGATCCATAATAGCATGAGGAGCACCTCTGGCTTGGTACTCCTTTCTCCAAAAGAAATCAATAACTTCTCCAAGAGTTGGATTATTTTTATTGCAGATAAAAGACATCATAGCTTGAAACCTATGAATAAAATATCTGCACACATTTACAGGATCCAAGGAACACAGTTCTCCAGCTGTCTTCAATTCAATGTTTTTTACATTTGAATTTGCTTGTCTTAGAAATTCAAGTAAATCGTCCCATGCGTAGTCAGCACAGCTAAGCGTAACAAACCACGTAGGGGTTCCTAAGTTTCTTAACATACATTTAAGTTCTCGGTGACGATGATACTAATACTCATTAGTACCATGTTGACACGCCATCAAATTAATTTACTGAGATTCTAAATGATCATCTCTTTGTTGAACTTTGTCCAAATATTCCTTTGCAGAAACATGTGTAAGATGAACTCCTGTTTTTAATATGTGGTTCACTGCATATGAAAGTCCAGACAAGTCACTTGCAAACAGAAGATGAAATAAATATGGAATACACTGTCAAAATCTTGGATCTTCTGAGTACATTCTTGTTGTACGATATTCTGAAGCTGGAATCTGTACTGGTCGATCATCATATCGTCCACCTTTTCCAGTGGGGAAGAGCTGTGGTAAACAGCGAGCTTCTAAAGTTTTTTCCCATACACTCATGGGAGTTCCCTTCTCTTTCTTCATTTGAAATATTTCAATAGTGTTTCCTATCACTACTTTTGTATGTAGAGGATGTATACTGTAATGTTCACAAATTTCTTCACTCCTGGATTTGTCCACTTTCTCTATTTGGCCTGTTGAAATTTCTCTTTCATCTTCTGAAGATATTTCTTGTTCTTCCACATTTGCAGTTTTATAATAAATATTGTTTGGTACAAGATATAATGTAGCCTTTTGAAATTTGGTGACATCTACAAACTCTTGCCATATTTTCTGACTCTTTGTTGGTACACCATTAACTAGAATACCTACAGGTCTACTTTCCTCTCTCTCTATACAAACAGTTTCAATATTTTTCTTAAAATCTAAAGGTAAATACACAACTCTTCCTTTTAAACCTCTTTGTAAATCTGTTGGAGGCAGCTTACCTATTTTAGGCTCCATACGAACTATAGCCTGAAACGGGTGCACAGATTGAATAAGAATGGACTCATACGTATTTAAATCTACCAGTTCCGGAGGAATAGCTACCAATTCTAAGTTGTTATGTACAGCTATAGCTGGCATTTTGTTCTCTTCTAATTTGTTGTAACAATATCTACAAATACGTTGATCAATACCCAACTCAAAACGACCATGCAAAAGAGCTGTGTTTATTTCACTTAAAGATAATGCAGGACTTTTTACATAGTACAATCTTCTTACTAACTTCTGCATTTCTGAATGATGTGCTGCTAACATTCTTAAATGATGAAAAGTACTTTGACACACTTTTCTAGAAAGACAAGCCAGAGAATGACCCTGCAAGTTAGTATATTTTCTCACTTTACACGGATCTAGTCCTTGCAACATCTTAATCTTCTGTTTAACACTTTTTTTACCATAATCTCTTAAGAAAATTCGTAATATATGAATAGATTCCTGTTGTATACTACAAATACTACTACAATCCCACTTATACACTGGAGCTTGTGTACTTCTCCCTCGAACTTCTTCAGCTATTACTTCTTCCACATTTCTAGGAACCATCTTTTCTTTTTCAATTGGACAACCATTTTTTACCTCATAACAACGACCACAGGTATCAACTGCATGAACTAATATATTTTGTTGAAAATAGCTTTCTTCATTAAAAAAAGGTTCAGTACTAGAAGTGTGCTTCCATTCACCCAAATTTGTTTTGCAAAAGTTAGTTCTATTAACCAGTCTTTTTCTTTTGATTTTCTCCTTCGTAAAGTGCATTGTTTTATTAAATATTTTCATTCACTTCAAAACTAATATAAACAATCTTGTTTTCAATTCAAAAGCCTTTTTGACTACACTTTCAATCTGTTGTTTTTTCTTGTAAGATGCTGATCTTCTTTTATATTTTTTGCAATCTTTCAATCAATTTTGTAGTACTCTACTGTTATACATTCTCTTCCTAATGCCTTAATATTCTTTCATCCTTCTTTCAACATAGATTGTTTTCCCATAACCTAATTTTCCATTAATTTTTCCTTTTTCGTTTCCTTCTGATTGGTTGTACTAATTTTCTTTCTCTTTTCCCCATTTTGAAAATTCATTACGTTCTTTAAAAGTCTATTAACAAATTCTTTAGTTCACTTACCAGAAGTATTTTTCTTCAATGCCACATGTTGTACTTCATCTAATTTCTAGGCCTGGACGGTGAACTCCGCTCCGCTCGCAGAGTTTGCGGAGTTTCCTGCACTCCCCGTAACGCGGAGATCGCGGAGTTCCGAAAAACACCGCTTCGCGGTGCGTAGCGGAGTTTTTTTCCTTGCTCGCGTTCGTCAACGTCAAGTTGGCGACTGCGAGCGAGGAAAATGAACCTCCTGGCGAGATTTTTCCTCGTTCGCAATCGTCAACATCAAGTTGGCAAGCGCGAGCGTGGAAAATCAACACCCGGCGAGATTTCTCAACGTGGGGGGGTCAGGTTTCTCATTGCGAGTGGTCGCGTTTGCTCGCGACCGCTCGCGTTGAGAAACTTCCCGTTCGTGTTGAGAAAGCTGCCGTTCGAGTAAAAATCTACTCGAGTGGCAGAAAAGGAAAGCTTGCGCTGTGCATGTTGCCGTTCACAATGATTGCACAGCGCGGACAAGCATCCGGCACTGTGCAATCACCGCGAACGGCATTTTTCCATCATACTCCGCCACTCGCGGAGCTCTGCGTAGTGCGACTGAGTTTTTATGCACTTTGCGGTGTTCCGCATAGTGCAACTCCGCGAACTCCGCCCAGGGTTACTAATTTCTGTTTTTCTCTCTCCTTTAAATATTAAATAGCACTGTTTTCTTGTTGTCTTTTCTTTTGAACTTTTCTTGCCATACTGAATCTTTCTTAATAATAATGGAAAATATCTGAAAAAAAGAAAAGTTTAAAAACTTTCTAACAATTATTTAATATTATTAAAATAATTATATATACATATTCTCATCTATAAATAAAGAAATACCTTCAATTTAAAAGGTACAGACATATGCATTTATGATTTTCGGAATATGGTGAGACTTACAACTGAGACATGTCATAGGTTTTTGCTTTATATTTGCCTAGGCCCAACACCCTGAGCATTACTAGAATGGTGATGTAGCAGCACAAAAGTGAGGTTTAAGGCATGTTAGAAGATGGATTAGTTATTACACTACTTTGTATGAGTCTGTAGAAAAGTTCACTTGAAGTATGCCACATAAATATAGGTGTGTGTTTGAAATGTAAAGTGCAATCTGTCAAGTTTTAAAGCCTTTATAGTCTTATAACTGAGGTATGTCTCAACTTGCATATGAATTTTCATACATATCATGCATGTGAATTTGATAGACATATAAAACACAGGTATACATCTATTTGTATATTGCTTTTATATATGAATTTGCTAGGAAAACATACAAAAATATGTATACAATATTTCAGGAATATGGTGAAACCTACAACTGAGACATGTAATAGATCTGCCTGAGTGATTGCATAACTCCATGGGTAGTGCTTTGGTGATTGCATGAGTGCAAGGGTAGTAGCTGGGTAATTGAAGGAGAGGATGGATAGTGACTGGCTAATTGCATCAGTGCACACATTGAGCTTGAGTGCATGGATAAGTGTATAAATAGTGCCTGAAGGCATAGATGAGTGCATGAGTAGTGCCTAGATGAATAGATGAGTGCAACAGTAGGGCCTGGGGGATTCTATGAGTACAAGGGTACTGCCTGGGTTATTACATGAGTGCATAGGTAGAGACTGCGTGATTGCATCACTGCAGGGGTAGTACCTGAGTGATTGCATAAGTGCATAGGTAGTACCTGGGTGATTTTATAAGTGCATGGGTACTGGCTGAGTGATTGGAGGAGTGCATAGATACGGCCTGGGTGATTGGAGGTATGCAAGGGTAGTGTCTAGGTGATTGGGGCAGTGCATAGCTAATGCATTAGTGATTGCATGAGTGCAGGGGTAATGTCTGGGGAAAAGAGGAGTACATAGGAAGTGTGTGGGTGATTTTAGAAGTGCATGAGTACTGCATGGGTGATTGGAGGAGTACTGTGGCAGTGCCTGAGTGATTGGAGGAGTACAAGGGTAGTGCCTGGGTGATTTTATAAGTGCATGGGTACTGGCTGGCTGCAGTTCTTTTGTTTCTTTCTGCACCTTTCTTGCTTCTTTCTGCACCCCTCATGCCTCTTTCTGCATCCCTCTTCCCTCTTTCTGCACTCCTCTTGCCTCTTTCTGCACCTCTGTTCCTTCTTTCTGCACTTATTTTGTTTCTTTCTGCACCTCTCTTGCTTCTTTCGGTACCCCTCTTGCTTCTTTCTCCACCCCACTTCCCCTTTCTGCATCTCTGTTCCTTCTGTATGCACTTCTCTTACGTCTTTTTGCACCTCTCTTGTTTCTTTCTGCACCCCTCGTGCCTCTTTCTGCACCCCTCTTCCCTCTTTTTGCACTCCTCTTGCGTCTTTCTGCACCTCTGTTGCTTCTACTGCACTTCTTTTGTTTCTTCCTGCACCCCTCTTGCCTCTTTCTGCACCACTGCTCCTTTTTTCTGCACTTCTTTTGTTTCTTTCTGCACCTCTCTTGTTTCTTTCTGTATCCTTCTTGCCTCTTTCTCTACCCCACTTCCCCCTTTCTGCATCTCTGTTGCTTCTTTATGCACTTCTGTTCCTTCTTTCTGCACTTCTTTTGTTTATTTCTGCACCTCTCTTGCTTCTTTCTGCACCCCTCGTGCCTCTTTCTGCACCCCTCTTCCCTCTTTCTGCACTGCTCTTCCCTCTTTCTGCACCTCTGTTGCTTCTTTCTGCACTTCTTTTGTTTTTTTCTACACCTCTCTTGCTTCTTTCTGCACCCCTCTTGCCTCTTTCTCCCCCTTTCCTCCCCTTCATGCATCTGTTTCTTCTTTTTGCACTTCTCTTGCCTCCTTCTGCACCTCTGTCCCTTCTTTCTGCAACCCTTGTGCCTCTTTCTGCACCCCTCTTCCCTCTTTCTGCTCCCCTCTTGCTTCTTTCTGCACCTCTGTTGCTTCTTTGTGCACCTCTCTTGCTTTTTTCTGTACCCCTCTTGCTTCTTTCTGCACCCCTCCCACCTCTTTCACACCCCTCTTCCCTCTTTCTTCACCCCTCTTGCCTCTTTCTGCACCTCTGTTCCTTCTTTCTGCACACCTTAAAACTTAAGAAGCTGCACTTCACATTTCAAGTAGAGACCTAAAATCATGTGGTGTATTTCATGCATACCTTTCACAGACAAATATAAAGCAGCAACCTATCCCATGTGTATGCTGTAAGTCTCACCATATTCCTGAAAGCATGCATGCATATGTTTGTACGCTGCATAAATGTAGGTGTCTATGTACATATGTCTCTACTTAGTCATCTACTCTGATATGTGTTATCCATCTGAAAATGCTACATGTGTAAAACACAAGTATACATCTATTTGTATGCTTCTTTTATATATGGTGCACTAGCAAAAGGTACAGACACATGCATGCACGGTTTGAGGAAGATGGTGAGACTTACAGCAGAGACATGTGAAAGGTTGCTGCTTTGCCCTTAGCTATGCTCAACACCTGACTAGTAGTGGAATAGTGAAGCAGTAGCAATAGAAAAGTGATGTTTAAGATAAGTTGCGTGATAAATTACTGATCATGGTACTTTGTAAGAATCTGTGGAAAAGTTCACTTGAAGTATGCCACATAAATATAGGTGTGTGTTTGAAATGTGAAGTGCAATCTTTCAAGTTTTAAACCCTTTATAGTTTTGTAACTGAGGCATGTCTCTACTTGCATATGCATTTTCATACATATCATGCTTGTGAAGTTGATAGACATATAAAACACAGGTATACATCTATTTGTATATTTCTTTTATATATGAATTTGCTAAGACAAGGTACAGACATATGTGTACAATATTTCAGGAATATGGTGAAACCTACAACTGAGACATGTAGTAGATCTGCCTGAGTGATTGCATAACTCCATGGGTAGTGCTTGGGTGATTGTATGAGTACAAGGGTAGTGGCTGGGTAAATGTAGGAGAGGATGGATAGTGACTGGCTAACTGCATGAGTGCAAACATAGAGCTTGAGTGCATGGATAAGTGTATGAATAGTGCCTGAAGGCATAGATGAGTGCATGAGTAGTGCCTAGGTGAATAGGTGAGTGCAACAGTAGGGCCTGGGTGATTCTATGACTACAAGGGTAGTACCTGAGTTATTACATGAGTGGATAGGTAGAGCATGCGTGATTGCATCAGTGCGGGGGTAGTACCTGGGTGATTGCATTAGTGCATAGCTAGTGCCTGGGTGATTTTATAAGTGCATGGGTACTGGCTGAGTGATTGGAGGAGTGCATAGATACTGCCTGGGTGATTGGAGGAGTGCAAGGGTAGTGCCTGGGTAATTGGAGCAGTGCATAACTAATGCATTGGTGATTGCATGAGTGCAGGGGTAATGTCTGGGGGATTAAAGGAGTACATAGGTAGTGCCTGGGTGATTGCATGAGTGCAGGGGGTAATGTCTGGGGGATTACAGGAGTGCATAGGAAGTGCCTGAGTGATTTTATAAGTGCCTGGGTACTGGCTGAGTGATTACATTAGTACAGGGGTAGTGCCTACGTGATTGGAGGAGTGCAAGGGTACTGCCCGAGTGAGTATATAAGTGCATGGGTAGTGGCTGGGTGATTGAAGGAGTGCATGGGTAATACCTGGGTGATTGCATGAGTGCATAGGTAATGGCTGGGTGATAGCATGAGTGCAGGGGTAGTGCCTGGGTGATTGCAGCAGTGCATATGTAGTGCCTGGATGATTGGAAGACTGCATGGGTAGTATTTGGGTGTTTTTATAACTGCATGGGTGTTGGGCCTAGCCAAATATACAGCAACAGTCTATTACATGACTCAACTGTAAGTTTCTCCATATTGGTAAAAGCATGCATAGAAATGTCTCTACCTTTTCAAATCATCATCATATCTAAAAGAAACATGTATACAATATTTCAGGAATATGGTGAAACCTACAACTGAGACATGTAATAGATCTGCCTGAGTGATTCCATAACTCCATGGGTAGTGCTTGGGTGATTGTATGAGTGCAAGGGTAGTGGCTGGGTAATTGGAGGAGAGGATGGATAGTGACTGGCTAATTGCATGAGTGCACACATAGAGCTTGAGTGCATGGATAAGTGTATGAATAGTACCTGAAGGCATAGATGGGTCATTGAGTAGTGCCTAGGTGAATAGATGAGTGCAACAGTAGGGCCTGGGTGATTCTATGGCTGCAAGGTTAGTGCCTGGGTTATTACATGAGTGCATAGGTAGAGCCTGCGTGATTGCATGACTGCAGTGGTAGTACATAAGTAGTGTCTGGGTGATTTTATAAGTGTATGGGTACTGGCTGGGTAATTGCATGAGTACAGGAATAGTGCCTGGGTGATTGGAGGACTGCAAGGGTAGTGCCTGGGTCATTATATAAGTGTATGGGTAGTGGCTCGGTGATTGAAGGAGTGCTTGGGTAATGCCTAGGTGATTGCTTGAGTGCAGGGGTAATGTGTGGGTGATTAGAGGAGTGCATGAGTAATGTCTGGGTGATTGCATGAGTCAACTGTAAGTCTCTCCATATTGTTAAAAGCATGCATGCATATGTCTCTACCTTTTCAAATCATCATCATATCTAAAAGAAATATACAAATAGATGAATACCTGTATTTTATACGTCTAGTATCTTCACATGCATAGCAGACATGAGAACACATGTGCAAGTACAGACATACAGCAATCACAAGCCCATGCAGACCTTAAACTTAAAACTTGACAGACTGTACTTTACATTTCAAAGAGAGACCTACATTTCTGCGCTGTACTTCAAGTATACATTTCCCCAGACTCATAGAAAGTAGCCTAATCACTAATCCCTCTCCCAAAATATCGTAAAACTCACTTCTGTGCTGCAGCTTCACCATTCTACGAAAACTCAGAATGTTGTGCCTAGACAAATATAAAACAGCGACCTATCAGATATCTCTGCCATAAATCTCACAATATTCCTAAAACCATGCATCCTTGTATCTGTAGCTATTGCCAAAAGCATAACAAGAATCCGTAGGTGACGGATCAAAAGAACCTAGCCAAGAAACAAGGGCGGGTTCACCAATTGGGGTGAAGGCCACCTCTACTGGTAGACAAGAAAAATGTATTTTCTTGTGTCCCCTAACTCACCCAGGGTTGCCCCTAGGTGACATGCTGCATCATTGGGGCCATCCCAAACATCTACTGATTGGGGCATGCTGCGACTTGCGGATTTACGTAGGAGCACTTACCTTGTGAGGCTATGTGTCGTGCAGTGTAGGGGGAGTGGTGTAAGTGATGTTTTAAAAATTACCTAACTAGTGAGCTATTGTTTTATTCCTGCTCCTAGTTGGTAGGGATAAAAGGGGGTTAATAAAAGGGAAATGTAACTGTTATGTAATTATAATCCCTTGTATTATGTCAACATGTTTCAAGGTATCCCCTAAACCTTTCTTCAGGACAACAAAGGGACCAGCCCTTTGTGTACCACTCCGTGCCGGACCTATAATAAAGTGAAGTGAAAAATTATTAATGCACACCTATTGTGTGAGCATTGGGAAAAATATATACATACGGTTGCTTCTGAACACGTAGTAACTGTCATTGGGAAGAAAAAGCAAAATGCAAATTAATACATACTGCCTGCCCACCGTTCTTGTGGGCAGGTAAAGGCGTTACGCTGCACGTAAAAGAAGGTACTTCATACTATGGTGTAAGTGCCCTTGAAAGCAAACTTAGTTAGTGCTCAGATCTTGTGTGGGTAATACTACACATGATACCTTAATTGTGAGCAGGCAAGGTTGAAAAGACATAATTTAAAAACACTTGTAGTCAAGGACAAAAACAGGACACACACAACATGTAACATAAAATCAATTTCTTTTGAAACATACTTATTTTTTGGCAAAAGTGCACCTCATGGTCTGTCTGGGTGGAGGGGCCTGTAGAAACCCTATATTATAATAATAGACAAAGGAATGAGATAATGAGGATTTGTTATAAGCCACTCATTGCTTGTGCCTTCCTATGACTAGTTTAGAAAGAGCAAATGGAATTTAGTGAAAAAGGCAAGTAAAGTTATGTAAATTCCTATAGGAGAAAAAAATTGATGATGTCCTGTAGGGAGAAAAAGCCTTACTGTGCTCAGCAACCCTCCGTCAATACGACCTATTCAGTCCCAAGGCAGACCGCATCTTAGCGTGTCTTTGCCTTAGTGCCGGTATAAGTAGTCTGAAAAACAGCCGAGTCATTCCCTCGTGCTGTTAGAGACTAGAGCGTATAAAGCGTAGTCTCGTATTGTGGTGTAAACGGTCCACCATGTTGTTGGTATTTTATGAAATGGGGGTGTGATTTTTGAAAGTCTAAATTACTAATTAGAGTGCAGGAGTACCTTATACGAAAAAAGAAGGACGCCCGGTATTTTGTCAAAATAGGTTGGGGTCAGTATCGAACCCTGGTCACAGGGACACCGTGAGTTTCTTAAATAGCGGCCATATTGGAATGGTCAAAAAAACAATAAACAGAAAAAGAAAAAAGAAAAGGAAAAAGGCTAGGGATGTTTTGTCATGCTGCCTTCAATTTTATCAAAAAACGAGGTAGAGGATTTCATTGCCTTTGTTCTTGATTTAGATTTTCATAAAATGCCGTTAAGAAACATGCGAGATGTTTTTTTTTTATTATTTATTTATTCTCAGATATCGGGGTTAATTTATCTAGTGAAATGGCCCGATGGTATATTCTCGTTCGAACCTCTAATTTTATGAAAAAGGGGTTGTGATTTTAGAAAGTCTAAATTAATAATTTGAGTGCAAGAGTACCTTGTACTAGAATAAGAGGACGCCCGGTATTTTGTCAAAAATAGGTTGGGTCAGTATCGAACCCTGTTTTGATAAAATTGAAGGCAGTATGACAAGAAACATCCCTAGCCTTTTCCCTTTTTCCTTTTCTGTTTATTGTTTTTTTGACCATTCCAATATGGCCGCCATTTAAGAAACTCATGGTGTCCCTTTGAACGAGGGAATGACTCGGCTGTTTTTCAGACTACTTATACCGGCACTAAGGCAAAGACACGCTAAGATGCGGTCTGCCTTGGGACTGAATAGGTCGTATTGACGGAGGGTTTCTGAGTACAGTAAGACTTTTTTCTCCCTACAGGACATCATCAATTTTTTTCTCCCTACAGTAATTTACATAACTTTACTTGCCTTTTTCACTAAATTCCATTTGCTCTTTCTAAACCAGTCATAGGAAGGCACAAGCAATGAGTGGCTTATAACAAATCCTCATTATCTCATTCCTTTGGCTATTATTATAATATAGGGTTTCTACAGGCCCCTCCACCCAGACAGACCATGAGGCGCACTTTTGCCAAAAAATAAGTATGTTTCAAAAAGAAATTGATTTTATGTTACATATTGTGTGTGTCCTGTTTTTGTCCTTGACTACAAGTGTTTTTAAATTCTGGGGCATATTAGCAATGCCTGGCGATAATTATCGCAAGCGCAATTAGCGCTTGGATAATTATCGCCAGGCATCGCCGGTTTCTATCGCGGAGTTAGCGTGCAATCAGCAATGCTAATCTCCAAAGCGATAGAAACCTTGGAGAACAGTGTGAATATCGCCTGAAAACAGGCGATATTCACACTGTTCCCCAGTTCTGCTTGCTGATAGTGCGAGGGGACTTAGCCATGTAATCCACCTCTCATTGGATTACATGGCTAAGTCAGGGTGGGACCAGGTGTTAGCAAACCAGCGCTAAACGTGTTTAGCGCTGGTTCGCTAATCACCGCCCCTGCCTCGCTGATAGGCGTTAGCGACCTCAGCGACTGTTTCCAGTCGCTGTTAGGTGGGGAACGCCTACTTTGCATGCCATTAGCGATAAATATCGCTGGCATGCAAAGCGGCACCCAACCCGGTCGCTATCAGCCTACAAGCTGTCGCTAACAGCAGTTAGCGACAGCTTGTTGATAAGGCGATAATATTATCGCCGCTTTAGCGGGAAAAAGTCCCGCTAAAGTGGCGATAATCGCCTTGCTAATATGCCCCTATGTCTTTTCAACCTTGCCTGCTCACAATTAAGGTATCATGTGTAGTATTACCCACACAAGATCTGAGCACTAACTAAGCTTGCTTTCAAGGGCACTTACACCATAGTATGAAGTACCTTCTTTACGCACAGCGTAACGCCTTTACCTGCCCACAAGAACGGTGGGCAGGCAGTATGATATTAATTTGCATTTTGCTTTTTCTTCCCAATGACAGTTACTACGTGTTCAGAAGCAACCCTATGCATATATTTTTCCCAATGCTCACACAATAGGTGTGCATTAATAATTTTCACTTCACTTTATTATAGGTCCGGCACGGAGTGGTACACAAAGGGCTGGTCCCTTTGTTGTCCTGAAGAAAAGGTTTAGGGGATACCTTGAAACATGTTGACATAATACAAGGGATGATAATTACATAACAGTTACATTTCCCTTTATTAACCCCTTTTTATCCCTACCAACTAGGAGCAGGAATAAAACAATAGCTCACTAGTTAGGTAATTTTTTAAAACATCACTTACACCACTCCCCCTACACTGCACGACACATAGCCTCACAAGGTAAGTGCTCCTACGTAAATCCGCAAGTCGCAGCACGCCCCAATCAGTAGATGTTTGGGATGGCCCCAATGATGAAGCATGTCACCTAGGGGCAACCCTGGGTGAGTGAGTGGACACAAGAAAAGAAATGTTTATTTTCTACCAGTAGAGGTGGCCTTCACCCAAATTGGTGAACCCGCCCTTGTTTCTTGGCTAGGTTCTTTTGATCCGTCACCTACGGATTCTTTTGATGTATTCTGATCACACAGGAGGGTGAACCTAGCCCAATCCTCCTCCTCCTCCCCATTTTTCTGATTGCTATCAAAAGCATAACAATACATGTGAAATAGAGACATATCTCACTCACAAGACCATAAAGGCTTTAAAAATTGACAGACTACACTTAACATTTCAAACACATTCCTAAAATTATGCGGCAGATTTCAAGTGAAGTTTTACACAGACTCTAATAAAGTACCATTATCACTAATTCCTCACCCAAAATATCTTAAACATCACTTATCTACTGCTGCTGCTTCACTATTCTACTACTAATCAGGTATTGAACATAGCTAAGAGCAAAGCAGCAACCCTTCACATATCTCTGTTTTAAGTTTTCTCACATTTCTAAAAGCTTGCATGCCTGTGTCTGTACCTTTTCCTAGTGCCATCATATATAAAAGAAACATACAAATAGATGTATATCTGTATATTATAAATCTAACATCTTCAGACGTATAACACGTTCAATAATAGGTTTGCAGATATACCTCACTCACAACACCATCCACATCTTAAAACTAGACAGACTACACTTCAAATTTCAAACAGACACTAAAAATTATGCGGTATATTTGAACTGTAGCTTTCCACAGACTCACAAAAATTAGGCTAATAACTAATCTCTCTGCAAACATGTGTTAAACCTCACTTTTGAGCTGCAGCTTTACCATTCTACAACTACTTAGAGTGTTACACCTAGCCAAAAATAAAGCACAAACCCTTCACATGTCTCAACTGTAAGTCTCACCATATTCCTGAAAGCATATATGCATATGTCTGTACCTTTTGCTAGCAGCATCATATATAAAAGAAACATACAAATAGATACATGCATGTGTTTTATACATCTATCATCTTTAGATACATAACACACATCCCAATATATCTTCTAGTAAAGACTTTCTTCAATCACAACACTATGCACACCTCAGAAATTCACAGAACACACTTTCCATTTCAAGAAAATACCAAAAATTATGTAGCATATTTCAAATGTACCTCTCTACAGACTTATAAGAAGTACCCTAATCACTAATACTTTATGTAAACATGTTTTAAACCACACTTTTGTACTACAACTTCACCATTCTACTACTACTCACAGGGGGATATTCACAAGAACGTGCGATAAACATCGGCAAAATAGGTTAACGCAATTTTCCATATCGCCGTCTATCGCGGAAAAATAACTCTGTGTTAACGTGGCATTCTAAACACGGCGGTAACGTGCGATAGTACCCCGATAACGCAGCAAATGTCCGCGATAACAGTACCGGTACGGCGATAAAATCCAAACCCGAACGCGAAAAAGTTGCGATGGGCCCAACCGCGATAAGACAAACAGCGAAAACCAGCGCCAGGCCTGCAATTCACAAACGTCAGGCGGGATAAACCACCACAAAGCAGAAAAGAAAACACAAACAAAAACCAAACTACAGCGAAGCACAATGGAGGCAGCCGGAGCAGGTACAGAGGACGATCAGAACCCCACAAGCCTCCCGGAGGACCAGCTTGGGACCTCGGGGTCAGGGAAGGGCAAGGACAAGAGGAAGACAGTGTTCAGTCTGCAGGAAAACAGGATCCTGATCACGGAGGTGATAGAACACCATTAACAACTGTTCGTCACCTCCACTGTGTCATTGGCAACAAAAAATCCAATATGGCAGTCCATCGTGGACAAGGTGAATGCAGTCGGAGTGCTGAGGAGGACAATGGACGAGGTCAAGAGGAGCTGGAATGATGTGAAGCGCAAGACCAAGCAGAAACTCGCAGACAACCAGAAGGCAGTAATGCAGACTGGAGGTGGAAGTCCAGCGCCACAGGAGGAGCTGGATGAGATGGAGGAAATGGTGTCCACAGTCATCAGTGGGGAGACGGTGGCAGGAGTTCGGGGACCGGGCACTGCTCAACATGACCCGACACAACAGCAACAGGGTGAGTAACCACCAGGGACTGGGGGACGGGGGGAGATGGGCCCAATGGCACACATGCACAATTAAGTAGAGCACATCTGCGGACAAACCATGGCCAAGAGTCACAACTCCAACCAAGAGCCCAATTTACCCATGTCTGCAACATCACAGCACTGCATAAGCACAGAAGTGAAAGCCACACCGCCTGAAAGGGATAAGGGCCAGCCAAAGCAGAGCTGAAGGGGCAACTCACCTACAATGCAGCACACACACATAAGATCCAGAGCACCGCAACATTTACAACAATGTTGAACAAACAGCAACACCAGCACAACAGAACAGAGGACACAACTGCTGCCGCTTGTGTGTGGAAAATGGCCATTCGCATGTGGCACAGTAGGAAACTGTGAGATGATAATGTACTAGTACAACCCCACATCCCTGATGGCGCAGTAATGCATGTATGGCCGTGACCCAGATAGGCAGTGAGACACACATTGTCATACAAATCAACACTCATCACAGTTTAATACAAGTGAAGGTGCGTAGACTATATTAGCACATGCGTGTCAGTACGGCCAAGATAAGTGCCACAACATGCAGACCAATGCAGCAGTGTGTCAGAACGTGGAACATTGCCAAGCGCCGCTGTCCACTCCGGGGGAGTGCCGCACCATTCACAGGTGTGTGTTTACCCGCGTTGTTGTCCGCTCATGTATTCGGAGTCCAGGCGAATGCAGCCATGTCCACTGTCGTCGTGGGAGATGTGACCAGAACCCCAAGTTCCAACAAGGAACGGGACATGTGCAATGTGTTCCAAACTGTTGTGTCTGCAGGTACGTAGTTACACGTCCATGAAAGCGAGTGCAGCTTCGTAGGCAATCATTTCCAACATGAGGTCGTTGTCGGCTTCATCGAACAGGACAGCGAAGCTAACCATTAGCAGGTCCGGACAGATGTGCTGCTTCCACCCCCTTTCACCAATTAGCACTACAGCCCAATAGGGGAGCGGCTCAATGTGGTCACTGCACACAAGAAGTTCTGCAATCTCCCAGGTCCAGCTGCCAGCATGTATGCCAAGTATCCAGGCATCCCATAGATGGGTATCACGGTGACACTCATGGTCGTGGGCCAACAGGGGGCGCACACACATGTCAAAATCCAGTTCGGCTACCGTCCTGTTGGATAGGCAGACATCCATGGACCACTCGAATATGCCCGAGCGACAATGCAACACAGGCTGAACACAGGTGACGTTGAAAAGGCAGAAGCTTAGCCCGTAACTGAGCCGCAGCACTACCAATGGCAGTGCCCCCAGTAAATGCAGCATACGTGCACGGTACAGTTCCACGTGACAGGGGTTGTGCATGTGCCCGGGATGTTCTGCCAGTGTGTTAGTGGCTCTGGTTGAAGCGGCACTGTTCTGACCTGTGCCAGTTCTGTGGATGAAATGCCACAGCTCGGATCAATGAGCAGTGTTTGTGTGCAACGGTTGTAGGCCTGGGATGGTGTGGGAGTAAGTGTGAAGGCCATTCCATGCAAGATAACTTAGAGCAAGGACTTCTGTGTGTGGGGTGTGTATACGTTGGTCTGTCGTCGGGCTGTGCGTAGTGTGGGAGTCGTCATCAGCTGCTAAGGTATCTGTCAGGGGGTGACGGGCACATGCAATTCCGAGGTCGGAGGTGCAGATGTGCTTCCGCCTGATAGTTCAGACAATGGAGCTTTCATCCCTAATGTTAGTTTGTCATCTGCTTGCATTCAGGAAATGTGCAGAGGCTTGTTGGGGGTGGGGTGGGATGTCTGCGACTTTGGGAATCATGTATGACATGCCTAGCATGTGGCAAATGAGCGGCCTCACTGTGTGTTACCTTGCCTCACAGCTGCTTCTCCCTCCCCCGAGCCTTTTTACTTGTGTGTGCTGCGCGGTTGCATCACTTGCACTCCTACGGCACACCATTGTCATGCCTGTCTGCGCATGTCCACAAGCCTGACAACGACACTGTGATGTTGGCCGTTGAGGGTGGGTGGCCACGTGAGTGTAGGCCTATGGTAAGGACAGGGCAGACACAGGTGTACAGTTCATGGCTGGCTGTACTTGCGCTGCGATTGAGGCTATGCATTTGGCTCATGCTGCAGCTATACAGATACACACAACACTTGTCATGTATGAGCCAAGACCCCGAGCGGTCTTGTGCTCCTTCATGACTCTGTACGTGCGAGCCCGCCCTCCGGGTGCATGCTACATTGCAACATTGACAATTGTGGGCTGGGTGGCGCCCACACTACAACAGAGACACACGCATTATGCACTTCCTTGTCCAGGCCAGAACTGAACCACGCCCAGTCCCCCGGGCAAAATCTTCAAACCCCTACGCTGGACTGGCGTACCCCGGCCCAGCCCTCTCTGCTTGCACATACAGGGGGGACGACAAAACTACTTGTCCAATGTCTTTCCCACTGCCTTAGGTGACATGGTTGCGCCCGCTGTCCACAGCACAATGTAATGTGGTCGGGCCTGGGCCCATCATGCATACATAATGACCACACGGACACACTTGGTTAGATAGTGGAACTGGCTATGGGCACGAGTGCCTGGCCCCTTTTTATTACCAGGGTCACATGTCCAGTGACGCCTGTGCTGGATGGGTGTGGGGTGCGTGTGAGCCAGCCCTCAGGGAGTGGTTGGTGCTGGCAACAATTAGAACAGTGAACATCGGATCACACACAGTAGATTCAATTGTAAAGGGTCCATGACTTGCAGTTCACTGAGGTAGGGGCACCATAGCTGAGCGTGCTCATGTGAAGGATTGATCATGATTCTGTACCTTCGGGATATTCCTGCTGCAGTGGGGTGTGGTACACCTGCCTCATCTTCATCGTCATCATCCCAGGTCTTCTCAAAGGCCTGAGGTGACATTGTTGCGTCCGCAGTCCACAGCACATGACTCAATCATGAAGGGGCCATGAGTTGGGGTGCATAGAGTTGGTGTCACCTGATGCGCTCAGCGTGTGCTCAGCCGAAGATGATGGGGTGTCTTTGCAGGTCAGGATGTGACATGTGAGCCCTGCTGACCGCAGTGTAGGCCGGAGGCAACGGTCAGCAAGAGCCCACGGCTACATGGCGTTGACTTGTGTTGCACAGGGTCAGTGGCACCTGGAGCGCTCAGCAGGTGCACAGCCAACAATGATGCGTCATCCGGGCGGGCCACACTGGGAGCAATGTTTTTTGCCTACTGTATTCTGCCTCAATATTGCCATGTGGCGTCGACTTGTGTTGCACAGGGTCAGTGGCACCTGGAGCGCTCAGCAGGTGAACAGCCAACGATGATGCGTCGCCCGGTCGGGCCACACTGGGAGCAATGTTTTTGCCTACTGAATTCTGCCTCTATATTGCCACGAGGCGTCGACTTGTGTTGCACAGGGTCAGTGGCACCTGGATCGCTCAGCAGGTGAACAGCCAACGATGATGCGTCACCCGGGCGGGCCACACTGGGAGCAATGTTTTTGCCTACTGAATTCTGTCTCAATATTGCCACGAGGCATCAACTTGTGTTGCACAGGGTCAGTGGCACCTGGAGTGCTCAGCAGGTGCACAGCCAACGATGATGCGTCGTCCGGGCAGGCCACACTGGGGGCAATGTCTGTTGACTAGTGGTTTCCTCCATTGACAGAAATGTGGCACGATTTGAATTGTGGGACCTGCTGACCGCAGTGTAGGACTTAGGCAGTATCCGGCACACACATGACTCCGTGTTGCTGTGCCACTGGCTGCGCTGGGGGCCTGTGTCATGGAGTCTGGAGGTCACGGCGGCGGACTCGTGGCAGGGTGAGGTGTGCCACCTTGGCAGACGCGTTGCCCATCACAGAAGAGAACCACGCCCAGAGCCCCGGCCTTTTTATCCGCACTCCTACGCTGGAGTGGCGTACGCTGGCCCAGCCCACTCCGCTTACGCTTACAGGGGGATGGCACAGCTACATGTCCAAGGTCTTCCCCACTGCCTGAGGTAACATGTTTGCATCCACTGTCCACGACACTACAAACGCCAGCAGTATATGTCCACATGGACATGTCTGTGCTCTGCATTCTGAGGGCTGTCCAGCACATCACCGCCACACTTGGCATTGT
Organism: Calotriton arnoldi; assembly: GCA_963921515.1. NCBI lineage: Eukaryota > Metazoa > Chordata > Amphibia > Caudata > Salamandridae > Calotriton > Calotriton arnoldi. Next base: position 204,351 of record CAWUFW010018509.1, read on the forward strand.
GTACATTCTTCTTCATGGGTGAGTTGCCTCCTTCACACATACTTGGTTCCCACCTCTCCCCACATTCTGCACTTGTGTGGCCATGCCATTTTCGGAGGGTCCGCTGTCTTGTCATACGCTGCCTCGTTGGTAGTCCTGAGGGGGGGCCTGGGAGTGGTGGCAGTGGGTGTTGTGGCCCTTTTGGGTCTCCGAGCTGCATGTTCATTGGCTCCATGGCATCTGTGGGTCTTCAGATGTGGCTCTGGGCTGAGCTCCCTTTCATACTGCAGGTAGTCATCCTGCTTAACACCAGCAAAAGGCAGGTGTTAAATCCCTGCAGCTAACGCGCCTTATCGCCTGTTCTTGGTTCGAATCGCAGATCTGACTGGTCGTTGAGAATCGCGCGAAGTGGTGTTTTCGTGTGTTTTTGCACGGGAACGCCTACTCTGCATATCATTAACGTTAGTTGTCGCACTCATCCGTGGCGATGGTTTTGCGGTAGCTATCGCAGGGAAACTGGCGATGTCGGCAGTTTGCACCAGCTTGTGAATGGGGCGATAGATCTATCGCCACTTTTGCGGCGCTAAAGTGCCGATAAATCGGCGATGAGTCCTTGAGAATATGCCCCACAGTCTTGAGCTTAGCCACATACAAAGCAACACCACCTCTTTCTTATACATCATGCATCTTCAAATGTCTAAAACATTTGAGAATACATATACAAGTACAGACATACTTCAATCACAACTCCGTGCACACCTTAAAACTTGACCGAGTGCACATTCAATTTGAAAGCGACACCTTCAATTATATAGTATACTTCAATTTTAGATTTCCAGACACTAATACAAACTTCTATAATCACTAATCCATCTTCCAATATACACATATTACTATACACAATCTATTTCAAACAACACTTAACCCCTTCGCTGCTAGGCCTTTTCCCCCCCTGTGCTAAGCCTTTTTTTGGCTATTTGGGGTAGTTTGCGCTTAGGCCCCTGTAACATTTTGACCACATAAGGTATCCACGCCAAATTTGAGTCCTTTTTTTCCAACATCATGGGGATTCTAAAGGTACCCAGGGTTTGTGGATTCCCCTGGAGGGGACCCAGAAATTAGCCAAAATACAGCAAACTTTTGGTTTTTTGGGGAAAAATGCGAAAAAAGGGCTACAGATTAAAGCGTCTGGTTTTTTTCTCTGCAAATGGTATCAAAAAAGGAGTTGTGGGGCTGAAATCACCATCTTCCCAGCTTTCAGGGACAAGCAGACTTTTGTCAGAAAACCAAAAATGTTTACACAGTTTTGGCATTTTTCTGGGACATAGCCTATTTTTGCTATTTTTTGTGCTTTCAACCTCCTTACAGTTAATGGGAGAAATGGGTATGAAAGCAATAATGGATCCTGGAAAGCTATACATTTTTAAAAAGTAGACAAAATTCTGAATTCAGCAAGGGGTCATTTGTGTAGATCCTTTAAGTTTTCCTTATAGAAACTAACAGTTAAATAAAGGAAAAATTGAAAATTAGTTGAAAAAAACAGCCATTTGTGTCAACGTTTTCACCTATAACTTCTTCTAATTATGACAGCTATTTGAAAGCAATATACCGTTATATCCGCTGGACCTTACTGGTTGTGGGGATATATAGGACTTGGAGGTTCACCAAGAACCCGACGAACCCAGAGCCAATAACTGAGCAGAGTCTTGCAATGGTTTTTTATTATGTACTGGGTATACAGCAATTATTTTGGGAAAATGTATACATGGAAAAATTGGTATGAAAGACACCTATGTATTTCTGAAATGGGAACAAAATGTAGAGTTTAGAAACAGTAGATATTTGCACATTTCGGAAATTGGGAGTACCCATACTAGCATGTGAATTATAGGTCATTTTTCAAAATGACTTATTTTTTACACATTGTCTTTCATTTGGAAGGCAGAAATGCATCAAAAGTCAATAGGTAATAACAGTTGCTCTACAGTTCTGTGTTACCCTAAGTCTCCCGATAAAAATGGTACCTCACTTGTGTGGGTAGGCCCTTGTGCCCACGACAGGAAATGGCTCAAAACGCAACGTGGACACACCACATTTTCACAATGAAAAATTACCCTTTTTTTGCAAAGTGCCTAGCTGTAGTTTTTGAACCCTAGCTCTGCCGGCACCTAGGGAAACCTAGAAAACCTATACATTTTTGAAAAGTAGACACCCAGGGGAATCCAGGATGGGGTGACTTGACTGGCTCTCACCAGGTTCTGTTACCCAGAATCCCTTGCAAACCTAAAAATTGTCCAAAAAACCACATTTTCCTAACTTTTCTGTGGTGGAAACTTCTGGAATCTGCGTGGATCCACAAAATTCCACCCACCCCGCGTTCCCCAAAGTCGTCCAAAAAATTGGTACCTCACTTGTGTGGGTAGGCCTAGTGCCCGCAACAGGAAACAGCGCAAAACGCAACGTGGACACACCACATTTTCGCAGTGAAAAATGACCCTTTTTTTGCAAAGTGCCTAGCTGTAGTTTTTTAACCCTAGCTCTGCCGGCACCTAGGGAAACCTAGCAAACCTATACATTTTTGAAAAGTAGACACCCAGGGGAATCCAGTATGGGGTGACTTGACTGGCTCTCACCAGGTTCTGTTACCCAGAATCCCTTGCAAACCTAAAGAATTGTAAAAAAACAAATTTTCCTCACTTTTCTGTGGTGGAAAGTTCTGGAATCTGCGTGGATCCACAAAATTCCACACACCCCGCATTCCCCAAAGACTTCTGAAAAAAATGGTACCTCACTTGTGTGGGTAGGCCTAGTGCCCGCGACTGGAAACAGCGCAAAACGCAACGTGGACACACCACATTTTCACAGTGAAAAATGACCCTTTTTTTGCAAAGTGCCTAGCTGTAGTTTTTGAACCCTAGCTCTGCCGGCACCTAGGGAAACCTACCAAACCCACACATTTCTGAAAAGTAGACACCCGGGGATTCCAGGGAGGTATGGCTTGCGTAGATCCCCCAACGTTTTCTTACCCAGAATCCCCTGCAAACCTGAACTTTTGCTGAAAAAATCACTTTTTTCACACATTTTTGTGTGGGAAAGTTGTGGCGTCACCGGGCTGACACAAATTTCCGACAACTCAGTGTTCCCCCAGGTCTCCCGATAAAAATGGTGCCTCACTCGGGTGGGAGGCCCAAGTACCCACGACAGGCAAGGGCCCAAAACGTATTGAGGCGACATCAAAATTGCCTATCACAAAACGACCTGGTTTTGCAAGGGGGGGTCCCATGACTTTTCGGCCCGGGGCTCGGCGGCCACCTAGGGAAACCTACCAGACCCACACATTTCTGAAAAGTACACACCCGGGGGATTCCAGGGAGGTATGGCTTGCGTTGATCCCCCAATGTTTTTCTTACCCAGAATCCCCTGCAACCCTGAAATTTTGCTGAAAAAAATCACTTTTTTCACACATTTTTGTGTGGTAAAGTTGTGGCGTCACCGGGCTGACACAAATTTCCTACCACCCAGCGTTCCCCAGGTCTCCCGATAAAAATGGTGCCTCACTCGGGTGGGAGGCCCAAGTACCCGCGACAGGCAAGGCCCAAAACGTATTGAGGCGGCATCAAAATTGCCTATCAGAAAACGACCTGGTTTTGCAAGGGGGGGTCCCACGACTTTTTGGCCCGGGGCTCGGCGGCCACCTAGGGAAACCTACCAAACCCACACATTTCTGAAAAGTAGACACCCGGGGGATTCCAGGGAGGTATGGCTTGCGTGGATCCCCCAACGTTTTCTCACCCAGAATCCCCAGCAAACCTGAAATTTTGCTGAATAAATCTCTTTTTTCACACATTGTTGTGTGGGAAAGTTGTGGCATCACCGGCCTGACGTAAATTTCCTACCACCCTACGTTCCCCCAGGTCTCCCGATAAAAATGGTGCCTCACTCGGGTGGGAGGCCAAGTACCCGCGACAGGCAAGGGCCGAAAACGTATTGAGGCGACATCAAAATTGCCTATCACAAAACGACCTGGTTTTGCAAGGGGGGTCCCATGACTTTTTGGCCCGGGGCTCGGCGGCCACCTAGGGAAACCTACCAAACCCACACATTTCTGAAAAGTAGACACCCGGGGGATTCCAGGGAGGTATGGCTTGCGTGGATCCCCCAACGTTTTCTTACCCAGAATCCCCTGCAAACCTGAAATTTTGCTGAAAAAATCACTTTTTTCACACATTTTTGTGTGGGAAAGTTGTGGCATCACCGGGCTGACACAAATTTCCTACCACCCAGCGTTCCCCCAGGTCTCCCGATAAAAATGGTGCCTCACTCGGGTGGGAGGCCCAAGTACCCGCGACAGGCAAGGGCCCAAAACGTATTGAGGCGACATCAAAATTGCCTATCACAAAACGACCTGGTTTTGCAAGGGGGGTCCCATGACTTTTTGGCCCGGGGCTCGGTAGCCACCTAGGGAAACCTACCAAACCCACACATTTCTGAAAAGTAGACACCCGGGGGATTCCAGGGAGGTATGGCTTGCATGGATCCCTCAACTTTTTATTACCCAGAATCCCCATAAACCTGAAATTTTACTGAAAAAATCACTTTTTTCACACATTTTTGTGTGGGAAAGTGGTGGCATCACCGGGCTGACACAAATTTCCTACCACCCAGCGTTCCCCCAGGTCTCCTGATACAAATGGTGCCTCACTCGGGTGGGAGGCCCAAGTACCAGCGACAGGCAAGGGCCCAAAACTGTATTGAGGCGACATCAAAATTGCCTATCACAAAACAACCTGGTCTTGCAAGGGGGGTCCCATGACTTTTTGGCCCGGGGCTCGGCGGCCACCTAGGGCAACCTACCAAACCCACACATTTCTGCAGCATGAAAATTTTGGCACAATAATGCAAGAAAAATGTGACAGACACAATTTGAGGTTTGCAGGACATTGTGGGTAAGATAACTTGTTGGGATCCACAAGAGAGACAGCAGCATGTACTCCCATGGGTGTTTAGTTTACGACAATAACTACAGTTGGTAGGTTATTCTTAGATAGAATGTACACCTTGAAAAAAGGAAACACGGCAGCAAGGGATATTTAAAGCTGCACTAACCAACTATACACCCTTGTAATGAAAGGCACAGAATTTAAGTTGCCCACCTCCAAGGTCCACTGCCAACAGACCTATTTACTGAAATGAAAAAAGGAAACACAGAGAGGCAACACAAAGATAAAACAGCATAAATGCTATACAAAATCTCTCCGGACTCTTCAATGACGTTGATCCAATTTTTATTATTTATTGCTTGATTTGAAGCAACAAAACGCCAATACAGTCAACGCGTTTCACCCTAAATAGGGACTTCATCGGGGCAATAAAAACCGTACTGCAACTGATAAGGTATTCTCTTCGCTCCACAGATGGTGAAGAAATCAGTGGGACATCCAATTAATGAAGAAAAGTCACACCGAGTGTTTTCCATTCATCCAATCCGATCATCTAAGAACGTTCAAAACAGTCGGTTGAGCAGTAATATATTCATGTTCGAGTGTAGGACGCCTTTGGGTACGTTACGTAGGACGCGATCTTTCACGCTCCCACCATCAGTCTAATCGTAAGACTGCTCAACCGACTGTTTTGAACGTTCTTAGATGAACGAAACCAACACATTACAACATTCATAAAAAGGGACAAGGTACACCCGGCTTGAGAAAGACAGAAAAGACAAATATTTCTGCACAACCACCTATTCCTCAAGCACACAGACATACTGGTTGGATTTGGCACGAGGGTGAGTGATGGTTCAGTATATACAGTTGTATTAACCAGAGATTTCACAAAAATGAAATGCACTGTTAATAATTGAAAGGACGAGAAACTGAACCATTGACTCACAGCTCGTGAGCTGTAAAGCCGCGACAAGGCACCAACCTCTTTACAGGCCATTCATACACCTTTCATACGTGTGACACATACAAAACCATTCACACTGCCAGCCGCGGGCCCAGCACATTACAACACTCACACCAGCAGACAGCGCCATTTCAAGGGCCCATCACTTTCACACGCCCACATTCCTGACACAGCAACCACACCAGCTCACGGATTGCATGGAGTGGCGTTTGGCTAGCAGTGTGTGTAGTGACAAGCCGCAAGTCACTACTCACACACCCCCAGCCAAGCGCCAGTCCACTCACACCGCCAGCCAAGCGCAAGTCCACCCACACCGCCAGCCAAGCGCCAGTCCACGCACACTGCCAGCCAAGCGGCAGTCCACTCACACCGCCAGCCAAGCGTCAGTCCACTCACACCGCCAGCCAAGCGCAAGTCCACCCACACCGCCAGCCAATCGCCAGTCCACGCACACCGCCAGCCAAGCGCCAGTCCATGCACACCGCCAGCCAAGCACCAGTCCACGCACACCGCCAGCCAAGCGCCAGTCCACACACACCGCCAGTCACGTGCCAGTCCATGCACACCACCAGCCAAGCACCAGTCCATGCACACTGCCAGCCAAGCGCCAGTCCACGCACACCACCAGCCAAGTGCCAGCCTACACACACCACCATCACATTTAGGATTTTTAAACAAAAAAGAAAACACAAACAAATTGCAAATAGAAACAAATCTACTAACACAAAATCTGAAACTAAATACATTGCACAAATGCCAACCTTGAAACTGAACAAAAAATATAAAACAATAGAGACCAGGCAGTTCATGGATGCTCCCAAAAATTATTTTGCGTGTGGTACATTCTAAAACAAGCAGGCACACACAGCCCAGGGTTAGAAGGACACTCGGGGCAGTACATACGAGTCTCCTTCCGCGTACCTCTTCGCCAACAGACTCTACATTTCCTACTGGGAAAGTCTTTTGAGGGTGTGGGAGGAATATGATCAGGAAAGTGGCGATCTTTCAATCTAGCCACATCCTCCACCACTCCAACTCTAGGAACACTTGCCTGTTCCACTAAAACAAGGCTGTCTATTACAGACTCCTGAAACTTAGCAAAAGTCATCTTTGACTCAGGACAAGAATCCTTGAATACAACAAAACCATTAAAGGTTGCCAAGTGGAAAAGATGGATAGCCAACTTCTTATACCAAATGTAAGCCTTACGAAGAGCAGCATAAGGTTCCAACCTCTGATCTACTCTGTCAACACCACCCATGTGCCTATTATAGTCTAAAATGCACACAGGTTTGCGCGCTTCAGGAACCTGACCCCAAACAGTCACAGGTGAAGTGCTTTCATCATGGATGGTAGTCAGCATGTAGACATCTCTCCTGTCTGAAAACTTCACAGCTAGAAGTTCCTCGCAACGCAACGCACTGCACTGTCCCCGCACAAGCTTTTGACAAACCAGTTCTTTAGGGAAACCTTTACGGTTAGAGCGGATTGTGCCACAAGCAACAGTGTCCACTTTGGCCAATTCCCTGAACAACCGCACACCAGTGTAGAAGTTATCTACATATAAATTATGACCTTTGTTAAAAAGTCCTCTACCAAGTTCCCACACAATTTTCTCAGTCACTCCAAAGTGGACGGACAACCAGGGGGTTAATCCTGGATTCCTTACCGGTGTACACCCTGAAATTAGAGACATATCCAGTCCTACTGTCACACAGCATATACAGCTTAATTCCATAGCGTGCCCTCTTACTAGGAATGTATTGCCTAAAAACCAAGCTTCCCTTGAACAGGACCAAAGACTCATCAATAGCTATTTCTTTGCCTGGAGCATAAATCTCAGAAAATCGATCAACAAAGTGATCAATGACAGGCCGAATCTTAAAAGACGGTCACACTCAGGGTGATCTCGTGGCAACGCTAAACCATTATCGACAAAATGCAGCATCCGAAGCAGAAACAAATACCTATCACGACTCATGACTGCCGGAAATATAGCAGTTGCCATCAAGGGACAAGTAGACCAATATGAAGTCATTGATGGCTTCCTTAGCAAGCCCATCAAAAAAGTTAAACCCAAGAACTTCTTCATCTCTTCCAGATTTGTAGGAGTCCACCGGGTAGCTCTAGAGTGGGGCTTAAGGCTGGCACTGTTGTCCCTCAAAAACTGTTCGGCATACAAATTAGTCTGCTCAACAATCTCTGCCAAAAACACATCGTCCATAAACAACTGAAAAAAATGTATCAGCAAAAAATGTCTGTGTTCACTCTACACCCTGGAACACCACTAAAGTCTGGCAATGCCGGCTGCGCCATGCCTGGGGCAACCCATATGTAATCACTTTCAACTGGAAGCCTTGCAGCCCCAGGCTGCAACCCAGATGCCTGTTGCCGCACTATACCAACGGAAGCTTGCAGCCCCAGGCTGCAGCCCAGATGCCTCTTGGCGCACTATCGGCACATCAATGTCCTCCTCTAACACAGGCACTTCATCCGCACTAAGAGTAGCTTCATCCCCACTGAGAGTAGCTTAATCATCCGATGATTCCATGTGGAGAGAAAACTCACTGCCTGAATCTTCCCCTCCCTCCTCTGCCTCAGATGCAGAGTCAGTCTCTGAACCATGGTCAGAGGAAGACTCAAAGAGCATACCAACAACCTGGTGAGCAGTAATCCTGTGGCTAGCCATTATCCTTACTAAGAAAGGAGACTGCACAAACAACTCAACAACAACCAACACTGTGCAAAATAAGTAAGTAAAAAAAATGTGTGCCTTTATCACAAAGATCTATATACTCAAACTATACAATTCACTTGCAAGAGACAGCTACACTCACCAGCACCAACTCTGCAGAGAGACAGCAAAAACCAACGATATCCCACTAGAAAGAAAAAAACAAAACCAATTACTCACAAGACAACAAAATACACATCGAGCACAAATGCAAAATGTTTTTGACACTCAAAAAACAGAAGCTAAACATACTACTATTATTACACCATTTGCAAAAAAACACATTCATGCAGAGAAATGAAAGTCGTTTACATTGTACAAAAAAAAAGTCTCTTACCAAACACAAGCAACTACACAAACAGCAGAACCAAAAAGTAACGAAACCGACAACCTGCAACAGTCTAAAGAGCAACAGCTTTCACCTAGAACAAAAAGAGAGAAATAAAGCATTACAATTGCAAATCACAAGAAATAAAACAATTATCATTATAACACGCTATGTCACTACCCAAATGGTCAATCTGCCAGATGGGCCTTCAAATAGGGCTGTGAAAAATGGGGGTGAACTTGCATAAGGGATCGGGTGAGTTTGTCTGAGGGTGGGGCAGAAAACAGCAGACCGAAATGTGCCCCCTTGCAAAAGAAATAAATCCCTGGTGCCTAGTATGGTTTTCTGCCCCCCCTGGGGGCAGAAAGGCCAAACACATGGACCGATCTGCCCCCAGGAGGGCAGAATACACATTTTTTTAAATGAGGCCCCTGGAAGCGACCCTTCCCCAAGGGGTCACTTCCATTTTTCTTTAAAAAAGATCCCTGGCTCTAGTGGGCTTTTCTGCCCCCCCACTGGGGCCAGAAATGCCAAAAACCCAGGCAATCTGTCCCCAGGGGGCAGAAAAGTCTTTAAAAAATGGGCCCCCTAAGGAAGCAACCCTTGCCCAAGTGGTCACTTCCTTTAAATAATTAAAGGACTCCCTGGTGTCTAGTGGGGTATTCTGCCTCCCCTGGGGACAGAAAGGCCAAATACACGGCCCGATCTGCCCCCAGGGGGGCAGAATACACATTTTAAAAATTAAGCCCCGGGCTGACCCTTCTCCAAGGGGTCGCTTCCTTTCATGACATAAAAAGATCCCTGGTGTCTAGTGGGCTTTTCTGCCCCCCGTGGTCAGAAATGCCAAAAACCCAGGCAATCTGTCCCCAGGGGGCAGAAAGTCTTTAAAAAAATGGGCCCCCTAAGGAAGCGACCCTTGCCCAAGGGGTCACTTACTTTAAATAATTAAAGGACTTCCTGGTGTCTAGTGGGGTATTAAATACACGGCTCGATCTGCCCCCAGAGGGGCAGAATACACATTTAAAAAATTAAGGCCCCGAAGTGACCCTTCCCCAAGGGTCGCTTCCTTTCATGACATAAAAAGATCCCTGGTGTCTAGTGGGCTTTTCTGCCCCCCTGGGGCCAGAAACGCCCAAAAACCAAGGACGATCTGGCCCCAGGGAGAGGCAGAAAAAGTCTCAACATTATGTGTGCCCTTGGGAAGCGACCCTTGCCCAAGGGGTTGCTTCCTTTTAATGAAAAACAAATCCCTGGTGCCTAGTGGGGCATTCCTGCTGCACGATCGTGACGCTATGCGCGATCGTGCAGCAGGAATGCCTGTATTGAGACATCAGGGAGAGGAAATACTGTTTCCTCTCCCCGATGCCTCAATATGCCGAAATATGCCCCCCCGGCCCACCGGAGCAGCCAAAACTTACCCTCCTCCTGGACGCGCTGGAAACAAATGGTTTCCAGCGCGTCCAGCGCTTCCTGATGACGTCGGCGCGCGCTGTGCGCTCTGACGTCATGGGAATGCGTGGGGGGGGTCAGGGGTGGCAGCGGAAACTCTTCCGCTGCCATCCCCCTCTGTGGGGGCAAGATCGGAAACACATGGGGGAGTGCCAGCACTTGCCCCATGGGCTGTGCTCATGACGTAGCGGTTCCGTCATGAGCACAGCTCAACCGATGCTCATGACAGAACAGCTCCGTCATGAGCATCGAAGGGTTAACTACAATAAAACAAACTACAATACACATCTCTACATTTAATAAAATATTTAAAACATCACAGTTCTTGAATAATTTTCAAAGTTTGAAAATAAGACTAATATATAATAACTCACCTTCCAATAGTTTTGTAGAATATGCAATATCACAAACTCATAAAAGATTTTCTTATGCAAACAATCAATATAATGCACTACTCTCAACAAGGTAAAACCAGTAATGGCAAACTTTCCCTCTCTTTCTCCACAGAAATAAATGTAACTAACAAATCACATTGCTTCCTACATTATTTCAAATTGTAAAACACATTTCTATTGGTTAGACATATTAACCCTTACCAACTGTCTTCTAAAAGTGCCCAAACTGATTCTGGAATTTTTCGAGTCGCAACTCCACCGTGCACCATCGCGATGGAGCCGTCGAATCCACAAGGGATTTCAAAAATATATTACTAATAATAATAGCACTATTTTTTAAGAACACACCACTTCTAAACACAATACTGACTTGGGAAATCTTACTTTAATAACATATTACTTATATATAAATTACAGTTCCATGTTTTAAAACCACAGTTAAGATTAAACCCTTCCCCCATACTGCTTAATCCCAGTTTCCATAGTAACAGATTTTGCAACATTCAACTGAACAGGCAGGTCACAAGTTCACCATATTTTTCAAGTTCAGTACACAAGGTTACAAATGCAAACCGCAGGTGTGGTTGACTTTTGCAAATATTACCTTATCCTATCTACTGTACCTTTCAAAACATTTTTATATCACCAATAAGAAACACATTTTTAAAGAAAGCAACATGCACCCTATTTTTGAGTGTACAATGTACAGAAACAGCCAATCATTTATCTACTTTTTAAAAAACAGCATCTTGTCCACCATTTTAGATACCTCTCATTCTACCAACTGACTACCTCAGCTACAGACATCTTTTCAATACTTCCAGACATCCCTTCAAGATGCTTACAGTATGGATTGTTGAACACATCTATGTTTTCTGGAGCAAAAGGTATGCTGAATGCAGAGGTATTGACAAAGATCTAGCTATACAAAATGTGGACATTAAATGGATTGCACAGAGAGTATTAAAGTGGCACCAATTGATTCCTTTGGTTAAAACCTTTTGTATCTCCAACCCCCTGACCTCATGATTGTGCACTGTGGTGGCAATGACCTAGGCACATTGACTGGGGTAGGTCTGGAAATGCTAATGAAGAACATCTTTGCACAATTGATGTTGCTTTTGCATCAAACTGTCTTTGTATACTCTAATATATGCCAAAGACAGAAATGGAAGTGGTCAAATCAATTCTGTCCACAGATTGAGAAAGCTACAAAGAATGTCAATAAAGCTGTTTCTGCTTACCTCAGAGACCATAGGTTGGGTTCCATCTATAACAACAATATACGTTTTGATATGGAAGACATCTACACAAGTGATGGAGTACACTTCACAGATCAAGGAAACAGAGTTTTTCTCAACAACCTAAAGCTCTGCATCCACACTTACATGTAGCTACAAAAAACTCATAATAAAAACAAGGGCTCTTTTTAGAGCCACCCTATAACACAATAGTGAATCTATATTTTTTTAACACATACATACTCTTTTTTAATTTTTTGTGGATTTGCGCACCCGTCGTGAATCTGCAAAGCATGAATTCAATGCACTACAACACAATACACTTTTCAAGTTTAACTATTAATTTTTAATTTTATATATTTTTACTAACTCTATCAATTTTAATCTTATTATTAACTTCAATCACACTACCTCTTTAAAACAACTTCACAAATGCAACACTACCTTCTATATTATATACTACTAAATTATTTATTTGAGGTGGATCCGCGAATCCAACGTGACGTTACATGGGGGCGCGCTGAGAGCCGCGTTGGGGTCACGACTCCAAAATAGAAAGAAAAAAAAAACCCCACTTCCATTATTTGGTATCCGCCCTGGGGACCCATCCCTTGGGGCATTGCCTTGTTTATCTTTTATTTATTTTTTCAGGAGGGGGCCGCGTGGCCCCCTCCCTGGGCCGCTTTTGGACTGGGGGACCCCATCCCCCAGGGCCTGGCCTCATTTATTTAAAAAAAAATATTACTACAGGATGGGGGCCAAGTGGCCCCCTCCCGGGCCACTTCTGGCCCCTGGGAACCCATCCCCCGGGGCCTGGCCAGGCTTGATTTTTTTTTTTGGAGGGGGCCACGTGGCCCCCTCCTGAGGCCAATTATAGCCCGGGGACCCCATTCCCTGGGGCCTGGCCTTACGTTGGGGACCACGGGGAGCCCCAATGCCCCTGCGGGTCCAGCCAGCTCCCTGCCTCCTGCGGGAGCCGGCATTGCTTTTGGACAAGGGGTTCTGCTGACATGCAGCTCTCCTTGTCCAAAAGCAATTTGCTTCGCTTCATGGAAGTGAGAGCAGTTTTTCTGCTCTCGGTTCCATGAGCGAGCAGGATTTGCAATGACAGGGCCGCCCTGTCATTGCAAACTCTGTTTTGCTTCATGGAAAATGGCTGCCAACACATTTTGGTTTGGAGTGTTGGAAGCCAATAACAATGAAGCTCGTGCTCGGGAGGGTTCGCGAACCCTCCTCGGCCCCTCAGATGTCGATATTTTTTTAATTTCTCAGGAACTACTGAGCGGATTTTCACCATTTAAAAAAAGGTCACTTTCTGAACCAAAAGCTACCCTTTTACCAAAGTTGGTGTAATTCCGTTCAGCAGTTTGGGCTGTAGCCGTGTCTAAAGTTCCTATGGAAATTAACATGGGGAAAACACGTTTTGGGACCCTCCTTTTTCTCGGCCTCCACTTGACCGAATCACCCCAAAAATTTCAAGACAGGAGATGACCTGAGTGAACCATTAGTTTTGAGAATTTCGCAAAGATTCAGTCAAACAGCGCCAAAGATATTGAATAGAAACAAGAAACAAGGTCCTAACTATAACTACCTACTGGCGACATATATATATGTATATATATATATATATTCACTGAAAAAACAATAGGTTTCAGGCACGTTATAGTTAGAAATTAGCATTTAAATAACCTTAGAAATTCACTGAAAAAACCATAGGTTTCAGGGGCGTTATAGTTAGTTGGACATTTCACTCGTACAAAACCATAGAAATTCCCCGTTATAGTTAGTTCAGCTAACTATAACTTGCGCGCTCCGCAATGCACTGCTGATGACGTCACATATTACATCACTCATGACATGGTCAGTGACATCACTCATGACATCACTGATGACATCTCAAATGACATCACTGATGACATCACTGATGACATCATCCTTGTGATAGAGTGGCAGACCTCCTCTCACCCTAATATAACCTTTGATACACACACTCAGAAATACAAACTAACATTTTCAAAACAATGGACATACCAATACCAGTTACAACACACCTATTCAGTAATTCCAAGATCTACACACACATCCACTCATTCACCAACAGTCCCTATACAGTCACTCATACATGTACTCACTCATCATATGTACTCATACACCTATACATCCTGTTACACACCGCCACTCATCCATAGAGTTACTCACACACATAGTCACACATGCAAACAAAGTATCAAACATCCATTTACTTGCATATACAGTTATACATACACTACCACACTTACTTCTACTAGTAACTTACACATACTTACTCTCTTAAACAATCACTTATAGAAACACCTACTTATTTGTACAGGAACTCTTTCAATCTCTCACTCTC